>JAUMHD010029231.1:1885-27898 GCA_032359135.1 Ulvella scutata | reverse complement strand
CACAGGTCAGAGGGCGATCCTGCAGAGCCGCAGGACACACCCCCAACTGATACCGCAAAGAACACACAACATCCCCAATACGTTTACACAACGTTTACACAACATCCCCAATACAGCCCAGGAATACGTTTACAAGATTTGAACGTTGATGCAATCTAATTTCTTTGTTCTGTTAAGCACTGTGCGCCCATGTACGCTGTGCACCAACCTTCATGTTGCTTGCTAGTGCGATTCCTGCATCCCAGCACACTCAGGCAATTCGAATTTCAAAACTTGGCGTTTCAAGCTAATGAACAAGCTAGTGGCAGCATGACAGGGAGTGCTCTGCAGGTAAGCATTGTATATTGCAAAGCATGTGGGAGGTACCTGGCACCCCCGAAGCAATGGATCAGGGCTGAGCTGGAGAGCAAAGAGCTTCTCACTTTCTGCGTCAAGCGTATCAAGGGCCTGCAGAAGGTCAAGCTTGTGGATGCTAGCTTTATATGGACTGAGCCGCACAGCAAGCGCATCAAGGTGAGTGTGGCCACGAGCTTGGCATCAGCACCTCCTTTCCTACAGTACCTGTCTATAAATTGACATCAACACCTCCATTTCTACAGAATATGTCCGCGAATGCCCCCAAAGTAGTTCCGAAGCTGGCACCATCGGTTGATGATGCTGCTGCTGTGAAAACAGCTACTGTTGCTGGCACAACTGCACCGCTTCGCCGTTTGTGCGAGGTCGAGCTAAGTTGTCATTCTATGATTTGCTGGTACATGAGCCATTCTATGGAGTCATGCCTGTAACTTTACACACAGCTTCGCCCTGCAATGGCATCTCTGCTGCCTTCCCACATCGAGCCACGAACCACCAACGTGTACTCCACAGGCGAAACTGATATACAGTAACATCTGGTTAAAACGAACCTGGTAAATACAAACTGCTGGATTATAAGAACCAAGCCAGTGAGGTCAAACGGTGTCCGTACATTGAAGTCCTGCTGGTTAATCCGAACTTCTGGATAGTACGAACCAAATCAGTGGGGTCAGTTGGGACCCAACTGACCCCACTGATTTGGTTCGTATTAACGAGATGTTACTGTAATACTTGATTTTGGCTATTTGGGTTCATGCCTTTTCAGTAGGCTTCCGGTTTGAAAAAAAATGAGTTCTGGTCTGCAGGTGAAGCTGATCATCCAAGGGGAGGCATACAGCGGAGTCATGCTGCAGCAAACAGTGGTCGTGGACTTTCAGGTGCAACTCTCACCTGTCCTGAAGCTTTTCCTAGTAATAATTGCCGCCAAACAGTAATTGTCACACCTGTCCTGAAGCTTTTCCTAGTAATAATTGCCGCCAAACAGTCATTGTCACATGATCACTGACACACTGTGCAGGTGGAGTGGAACATGTGCATCGATTGCAACAGGGCAAACACCAACGTTAATGCGTGGAAGAGTGTGGCTCAGGTGCGCCCTCGATACCTGACTGACTCGAGTTCTTATTGTTCATTAACTACTACAGCTTGAGTTCTTTATCCTCGATAACTGCCTTGGCAGCTCGGGAAGCGTGTGTCGCCTTGCCTGGCACCGACATCCCCGGTGGCAGCATTCCAGGCTCACGAGTGTGGAAGCTTCAAGTGGACGCTTCAGAAAGTCGGTCATGAGATAGTTTATTGTTGTTCTGCACCGTTGGTTGCTTTCAGGTTGCTGCTGAAAGTATGTTGCCGAGAAAGCATTGAAGCCGAGAAAGCATTGAATGGACACGAACCAATTGTCAGGTTGCTGCTTGGAACAAATTACTCGATTCTATGCACTGGCTTCTTGGTCTGTACCTAACATTCTTCGATCATCTATTCATTTATCACATGAAGTCTCTAAGGCAGGTGCAGGTCGAGTATAATATTCAATTCTCTACTGTATACAATTGATCGTCTGTATACAACTGTGATTACATGTGCCAGGGTGCAATATAGTACTCAATTGGCTATATTCAACGTTGATATGCTGGTACATGAGCCATTCTATGGAGTTATGACTGTAACCTTACACACTGTCATTACAAGCATGAGGTTGCAGGTGAGGCAGCATGTGGGTCATAAACGAACATTCATGTTCCTCGAGCAGCTCATTGTGAAGCATGGAGCCCATGAGCAGTGCCTAAACATCAAAGAGTGCCACCAGGGCCTCGATTTCTTCTTCGGGAACCGATCCCATGCCCAGAAGTTTGTCGACTTTCTTCAGGTATGCTGCAAGGCCTCTGCACTGCTTCTAGAATACTCTGCTGTGTTCCATCTCTGCTGTGATCCATGCACAGACACGTGCTCCACTGTTTTTCCTGGCATCGCTCTCTCAGGAATCAAAGAAGGAATGTGCCGGTCAATTATGCTCCTCCTCCTGGCATGCATTGATTTGCAGGTACATGAGCCATTCTATGGAGTCATGCCTGTAACTTTACACACATGTGCTGGTACATGAGCCCAAACCAAAATGTGTCTTACAAACCGGAAAGGTAGTGAATAGGAAACCCCTACTTGCAGTCATAAGGATCGTATCTGCACGCTCGACTTAATCGCACAGCTTGGGGGAACAGCTTGGACAGCATAGGCTGGTACATGAGCCATTCTATGGAGTCATGCCTGTAACTTTACACACCATTACCCTCCTCAGGTTCCTGTTGATCTGCACCTGTGCACTGCTTCTAGAATGCTCTGCTTGTGTGTTCCTTGCGCGGACATGTGTAAACCTTCCTGCCTTTCTCGGACACGGTGATCAAATCACTCACGAATTCTACAAGGGCGGATTTCTTCTTGGAGTTTGTCTTCTTGTCGAAATTCGTGACCTTCGTACCTCCCATGTGCATACACGTGTCCACCTTCAGGTAGGTCCAGCACACAGACTCGTGCTCCATCTGACCGCTGACCACTTTGATTGTGATGGTTACATGTCACTGTTCTTGATCACTGTACTGAACACTGTTCTTGATCGTCACCGATTGGTGCCTGATTGGCTTAAAACAAGCTTTTGGTGGCGCATTGCATACACTTTGGTTGTGGTATGTACCAAAGTACCTGTATGTACTCTGGTTGTACATCAAGTGCACACATCAAGTGCTTGATGTACTTGTGTCAAGTTACAGGCATAACTGCACCTAGACTGGCTCATGTACCAGCAAATCATCGCATGCCAACTTAGCTCAACCTCGTACAAACGAAACAGGGCAGAATGTTGTGGATCTTATTCGGGAACTGCGTAGCAGGCTTGAAACAAGGTCTTCGTGGTTGCCTGCAGAACGTGGTTCCTGCAAAATTCAGACATGACAAGCAGCTCGTATCGCACGACACCCACTGTGCCTCGTACAACTACCGATACACCTTCAGCGTGGAGATCGCACCTATATGTAAAGATGACCTGATCTGCTTGCCCCCGAAGCTCTCGCAAAAGCTCGGGCAAATTGGGCCTCTGTTGCTGTGCACCAAGGTCCGAGCTCCCTCTCTTTCTCTCTCTTCTCTTTGTTCTTCTGCCTCGTATTTGTGCTTCTTGTTAAGCTTGATCTGTTCATGTTCATGTTCATTTTGAGATGACACTCTGCGTGCCCCACCTGCCTTCTTTGTTCTTCTCTTTGTTCTTCTGCCTCTTCTTTGAAGAAGTGTGACGAAGAAGGCTTGTGTATAAAGTTACAGGCAGAACTCCATAGAATGGCTCATGTACCACGAAGAAGGCTTGAGCTTTGTTTATCCTTTGTTCTTCTTCCTCCTCTGTCTCATACCCCTCCTTTGTTTTTCTGCATCTCGTTGTTCTTCTTCTCAAGCTTGATCTATTCGTGCTCCCACATTTGCAAACCTTATCTTATTGCACAACATCTTATCTTATTTTGCACAAAACCTTGTCTTATTGCACAAGTTCGTGCTCCCACATTTTCAAACCCGCTCCCTTCCTCAGTTTCATATTTTCACCTAGAAACGATCGTGCCGTTGTGTTTCGTTATTACTATCGCAGTTCGTCTCAGACTGCTGAGAAAGACTTTCGTGACGGTGCTGTTGTGCCATTCGAGTGAAGTGTGTGGTACTTTGTGTTTGTTGCTTTTGACTGTTTGGGTTCATGTCTTTCCGAGTCAATAGCTTGCCGGTTTGTAAAACCATGCGATGCGTCTTCTATTTTAATTTAATGCAACTTGATTCTTCTTGACTTGATGTTTGGTGTTAGTTGCTTTTGGCTATTTGGGTTCATGCCTATTAACCACCTTTCCAGTTTGTTCAACTCACTTGATGCGTCTTCATTGTGGATCTTCATTGTGGACTTTCTGCATTTCCTGTATCCCGTGCGCCCGGTCTATGCCACTGCATACATGCAGTGAGCCTGCATGCATGCATGCATGCAAATAACAACGTGTGAGAACATGTTCGAAGACGTGACAAGAAGGGTTTTATGCATGCAGATCAGCAACGCGATGACCCTCATGTGCCCCTACACACTGCAGACCGCCCATATCGACGTGAAGCAGTTCAACAACAACCCTTTCACATGCATAGCAGGCAGCCGGCAGCTCACTCGATATGTTGTGCTGGACATTGAACCCCTGGAGAGGGAGGGTGGCCGCTACAAGCTTGCAGAGGCACAGGTGCGCAAGATTTTCGAATCCGTGAGTCTAACTCAGCGCTCACTCGTGCTAACCAGTGTCGCTCAATTCGTTCGGGCAGAGGTATAAAAAAATAGCCCCAAATACTCAGCATTTTTCTATCTAACAAAGCGACACCGGTGATCAATGCTGATAACGCTTGCTAATTGTACTGCCATGCTCCACAGATAAATGACATCGACAGGACTGTAGAACTATAAATTGTGTGAGCCAGCAGTAGGAACAGTGCAGAGAGCTATACATGACATAATACCATTACCCTATACATAATAACTATACAAGAGAGATTACAGAGCTGACTGAGAAGATTACAGAGTTGAATGACACTATGGCAACATCTTCTGCTGAGGTGTGAAGTCAAGACTCTTCTATATAAAGACTCTTCTGTATAAGACTCTTCTATAGAGGTCTCTAGAATTTGTCATGTCCAGACTGCAAGCAGGATAAGTACATCAGGCAGAACCTAAAACGATGCACTGATGTGTCGTATACATTACCTTCCTCGTTTCCTCTGTTTACATCTCCCCTGCGTGCTGTGGATATGTTAACAAGCACAAAGCCAATCGGGCTCTCACAGTGTCGCTCGGGCAGATGCCTAAAAAAATGTGCAAAGTTACGGGCATGACGCCATAGAATGGCTCATGTGCCACCAAATCATCGCATGCCAACTTAGCTCGACCTTGGCTCGCACAAACGACACAGGACATGCCACTACCGAAGCAGCGACAGGGAATCAAGCTAGCCTCTGTACCCAGACCTAAAAAAATAGCCCCAAATACTCAGCATTGTTCTATCTAACGAAGCGACACCGGTGATCAATGCTGATAACAGTTGCTAATTGTACTGCCATGCTCCACAGAGTAATGACATCGACAGGACCGTGCATCTTTTACGAACCGGAAAGGTAGTCAATAAGTATGAACCCAAATAGTCAAAAGCAACTAACACAAAACATGCACCACTTCACTCGAATGGCACAACAGCACCGTCGACAGGACTGTAGAACTATAAATTGTGCGAGTCAGCAGTAGGAAAAGTGCAGAGAGCTATACGTGTCCAAACTGCAAGCATGAGAAGTGCATCAGGCAGAGGTACCAGCACAAAGGGAGATCTAGAGAGCACCACCTATTCTGGTAGAATCTACTGTATCAGTGACATCGTCGCTCCTAGTGGTGGAGTACGACCATCGTTCCTGGGTCGGGCACTTTGCCTGGGTCGGGCACTTTGCCTGGGTCGGGCACTTTTCGTACTAACACAGAACGTAAAACGATGCACTGATGTGTCATTTAATTTACCTTGTTCCTCCTTCCCTCTGTTTACATCTCCCCTGCGTGCTGTTGATGTGTTTACAAGCACAAAGCCATTTGGGCTCTCACATGCTCGCTGCTTCTTTGGCCCCCAGGGCCCGTTTCTCGCTTGAACCAGGCCTGATTAGAACCACAGATGGGTGCTTCAAGCATGCGGAAGTTAACATGCTCTGCAGTAAGCTACAGAATGCTCTCTCTATGACCGGTCTTAATGTATTGCAGCATGCATGCGTGCATGCATGCCACGTTACAACATGTTCCCTCTGTGGAGGCGCAGCGATTCGTAACACTGTGTACATCTATTGCAGCCTATGGTGTCTAGCTTGATCCTTTACTATGTATAGCTTGTTCCACTTGCTCTGGCCCCCGCGTCCTGTCCATGCAATCGCATTACAACATCATGCTCGTGCGAACCAGTGTCGCTCAATTCGTTAGGACAGAGGCCTAAAAAAATAGCCCCAAATACTCAACATTGTTCTATCTATGTGATACATGTGGTACATGAGAGCCATGCTATGGAGTTAAAGCCTGTAACTTTACACATCTATGTGATATCTAACGAAGCGACACCGGTGATCAATGCTGATAACACTTGCTAACTATACAGGTCGCGAGAGAGTCAGACTTTGGATCCAACAACACAGTATTCCACTGCCACACTCATCTAGGCCGCTTCTTACAACCAGGAGACGTCGCTCTGGGCTACGATCTCGCGCGCTTTGTCAACACCAACGATGACCTCGAAGCCGCCATCCGCAGTGGCTACCAGGCCCCTGACGTCGTGCTCGTGAAAAAGTGCTTTGACGACGTGCGCGCGAAGCGGCGCGCGCAGCACCGCCCTCGGAACTACAAACTGCGGCAGCTCGCGAAGGAGATGGAGGATGCGAACAACGCGCACACCAAGCGCGCAGAGGCTGCAGATGCGCAGCGACAGGAAGATCTGGAGCAGTTCATGAATGTGCGTGTTGTCTCTATGTGCGTGCGTTTGTGTGTTTGTGTGTGATTACGTAATATGTTGTGTAATCACTGCTACATAGAGCCCCACAGCAGGGTCTGGAGCAGTTCATGAATAGGCATGTTGTCTCCGTATGTGTTTGTGTGTGCTTACGTAATCCATTATGTAATCACTGTCACACAGGGCCCCACAGCAGCATACCGTACCAGCGCAAAATATTGGGACTGTTGCGGCAAAAAATAGGTGATTCAATTCCAAGTTGGCAAGAACTCTGTTCAGATAGAAGCGGTACAACATTTCTGTTGCATAAACTGTGTCAGAACTGAGGCCAGTGACCCCCTATGCAAGGAAACTGTATTGCCCCGAAAAGCAGCTGCTGGTTCAATGCTCACCGACTCTTGGCACTTTCAAGATGCATGGTTGCAATATTTAGCAACGTCTTGGTCATGGTTAAATATTAAGCGGCTCCCTCTTCAGAACTATTAAATATTAAGCGGCTCCCAATATTTAGCGCTGGTACGGTACGCTGCTGTCGGTCCCTGTGTGGCAGTGATTACATAATACATTACATAATCACACACAAACACACACAGTAGTGTCCGAGCAGCCGCGTACAGAATTTTCCTCCATTGTATAATATATTACGTAATCACACTTATGCATGCATGCCCGTACAGGAGCTAGAAGAGGATCCAGAGCTGAGGCAACAGGTGACACTGTACAAGAACGAGGAGGCCTTCAGAGGAGCGGCGCATGTGGAGGGGCGCAAGCACACCGGCAACGCGTTCGCGGCGCAGGCTCATGCGGCGTCCACAAACGAAAACGATGTCATGGAGGGGGTCAGTGATGAGGAGGCAGAAGACGAGGTGGACGCGTCGGCGCTGGACATCCCTCTGGAGGAGCTGCTGGATGACCTGGAGGGGCTGAATATGAAGGACGAGGCTTGATCAGTCTCTGATAGAGCTTTGAAGTAGGTGGCTGTGGTGCGCTGATGCGTGAAGCCTGTAGTGGGGTTGAACGCCTCTAGCAGAGGTTCCTTTGGAGGTGGGGGAGCAGGAGGGGGGGGGGGGAGGAGCTTTTTTCTTGTTGGAGACGGAGGAGATGGGGGGGGGCATCTTTGTGTTGGAGGAGGGCAGAGAGAGAATCTTGAATCCTCCTCCTCCCCCTTTGGAGGGGAAGGGGGAGGATCCCTCTGGATGGGGGGGGGGGGAGGGCATCCCTGTGTTGGAGGAGGGCGGGGAGAGCATCCCTTTGGGGCAAGATGAGGAGAATGTCTCTGAGAGAGATCTGTCTGGAGGGGGAGGAGGATCCCTCTGGAGGAAGATGAGGGGGGGCATCCCTTGGTTGGCCCCTCTCCTTCGTAGGGGCAGGAGGGGGAGGGGGGGCATATTTTTAGCAGAGGGGGAGGAGGATCCCTCTGGAGGAAGATGAGGGAGTGGAGCATCCCTTTGTTAGTGGACAAGCCTCCCTCTGGCTTAGCGGAAAACCCCCCCGCTGGTGGAGGGCCTGGAAGGGGAAGGGGAGCTTCCTAGATGCTATCTTCTGGAGGAGCAGGAAGAGGGCTGGGGGGGGGGGGCGAAGGGCATCCCTTTGTTGGAGGGGATGGGGGGCATCCCTGTGTGGGCACGACAAACCGCCCTCTGGCTGCTCCACTTGTGGATGACCTAGAAGGGTTGAATATGGAGTTTGAGGAATGCGAACGCTTGAATATTTCCCAACTGCGGCGCAACTGATCTTGAGTATGCATGGCGGGGCTTGTATTTGAACTCGTATTTGTATTTCTACTTATTGTAACGCATTTATGTAGAAGCCCTGTGGGGCTCGCCCTGAAGGGGTTTCGTTCGGATATTGAGGCTTGAGTCAAGTTGCAAGCCAGACATCCCCCATCTTGCAAGGCAGTGAGTCGACACAAATGAATTTGAATACGGAGCATGGTGTCTGAGAACGAACCTGCTTCTGCTCAGTTGTGTAGTAGTGAAATATAGCACTAGTGGTGCAACATTGCAGTACTACATGCAAACGCTCTGTGGCTAGGAGGGGAAACAGAGCGAGGCTGTGCCTTGGGCTCGGGAACGACCTTCGTGACAGTGAAGTTGTGCCAGATGGAGTGGCGTGTTCAAGTTGGTGGCGTTTTTAGTTCATGTATATGGTGTTTTTGTGTACCGATGCATCGCCCACGAACACATGCGACTGCCCCTCACAGTTCTTGTGGACCTTACAGTATCTCGAGATACATCGATAGTGCCACAGTACACTATCGATCGAGCACACACAGCGAGCAGGGCTGGGAGCATCGCCAAGAAGGCAACCATGCATCCACGAAAGCAACAAGTCAGAGCATACCAGAGCACCCGGCACGAAACACATCCCGTGACAGCGCGCCCTGTAGCTATTCACAAGCAGCACAGATCAGCAGCGCTACCACAAGAGAACTCTGCGGGCCACACCACAAGGGACCAATCAGGGCGCCAGACACAGCTTTCAGACGCGGAGCGATGATGTCAAGGAGCGGTCAAGGAGCGATGATGTCACTGATATAGTAGATTCGCCTACAATCGTAACAGTAGAGGCCACGTGGCCAGAGGTGGCCAGGGGTGCGGGCGGCGGCCTGAACATACAAGGGGGGGACAGGGGGTGGATGAAGGAGAGATGTCTGCGAGAATGTGTGTAAAGTTACAGGCATAACTCCATAGAATGGCTCATGTACCAGCAAATCATCGCATGACAACTTAGCTCGACCTCGCACAAACGACACAGGACATGCCACTACCGAAGCAACGACAGGGAATCAAGCTAGCCTCTCTACCCACATGGTGCACCAAGCCATGACACTTGAGTATAGGGACTGACTCAAGCCGGGGTCTCTGCGACAACCGAGCGAGGCCGAGGGCGGAGGTGACAGTGGAGGTCCCCCCATCGCGCCTGTGGCCGCTTGAGGGTTTGGGAGCAGAGCTGTGGGTATCGCCCCTCGCGACTGGACGCAATACCCAGACGGCCCACGAATGCTGAGGAAGAATGTCCGCGCTGTCGGCATGCCGGCTTTGCACCAGGCCTGTTGAACATAGCCAGTCTACTTTGCTACACAGCCTCTACACAGCCTCTGTGTTGCTAACTACCTCGCTGCCTCTACACAGCCTCTACATAGCCAGTCTACTGGATATCTGAGCTCAGATGTCCAGTGCTTGAAGTAGACTGGCTATGTTCAACAACGCCACTGAGCCTGTTGCAGCCCAGAGCATGGGCGACATCATCGTTGTCAACGGTGTGACCACAGGCGCATGCCCAGCCCTGGCGGAAGGGTGAGAAGGTGCGCACACCAGTGTCGCTTCATTTGTCAGATCACACACCCAACAAATAGTCCCAAATAATCAGGATTGTTTTATCTAAGTAAGAGACACTGGTGATCACTGATCAGTGGCGCACTCCCACGCGGATGCGGGTGGCGACGGCCGCCCGACAAGACTGATCATTCAGCCGCAGAGAAGGGGCGGTTCTGGCTGCCCCCATGGGATTTTACAAACCGGAAAGGTAGTAAATAGGCATGAACCCAAATAGCCAAAGTCAACTAGCACAAAACAACCACCACTTCACTCGAATGGCACAACAGCACCATCACGAAAGTCTTTCCCAGCACTCTTAGCCGAACTGCGATAGTAATGCCCCCATGGTACATTATCTAACCACATACTGCCGGGGCGCGTGGAGATGCTGTGAAAGCAGCGCATGGTCTCACACCGGCGGTAAGAGGCCGGACCACCAGTGATCACCAGTGTCGCTTAATTTGTCAGGTCACACACCTAAGAAATATTACCAACTATTCAGGATTGTTCTAACTAACTAAGCGACACTGGTGATCAATGTTGACCACACTGTCTTGTTATGTTCATGTGCGGCGCGGCGCACACCAGAGGCTAGTTTGTGAAGGAAATTCTATGGAGTTATGCCAAGCTGCGGTTACCAGGCATGCAAAGCGATCGTATCCATGCCTGCGTCAGTTATCCAATGATCACGTCGGAAAGCATACCATTCACCCTGCATCGTCTGCAATAGCAAAGAGCGTACAGTTCTAGGCACCTATTATGCTAACAGCGATTTGCCTGTAACTTTACACAGTTTGTGTAGGGCGCCAGCGTGGGGCGGAGGGTCCAAAGCAGGTGGAGAGCAGGCCGCGGGGTGGGACGCATGAAGTAGTCGCCATGCCACAGGGCCGGTGTTTTGAGGGTGGTTGAAGGGCTGGGCCGACGGCGCCGCTGCTGAGAGGGTGGCTGAGGCGCGAGCGGCGGAGGAGAGGCAGGCTGCAGCGCATGTGTTAGGGGGCAGCGCATGTGTCAGGGGGAATAGAGCAAGGGGGCAGCGCATGTGGTGGGGGGACGCATGTGTCGGGGAGAATAGAGGAAGGGGGCAGCGCATGTGTTGGGGGGACGCATGTGTCGGGGGGAGATTTTGTGTTGGTTGATTTTTGTTATTAGGGTTCATGCCTATTCACTACTTTTTCGGTTTGTAAAATAGATATATTAAATATTCTGCGTGCTCGTTCACGGTATCACAGGACACACGAACATTCCAGAACAGAAGGACAAGCATGCATAGAGTAGCACGGTTGACAAATAGCTTCTGGTAGAATTGTGGCGGGCGTCAAAGCTCCGCGAGTCAGTAAGTTGCTGCTTGGGTGTGCCAAAGTAAGCATCGCTATGCAGCTGTACTATGGAGCTGCGGGACGCGCACGGTTCAAGGGTTGGTATGCGTGATAGATCGTTAGAAATGCAAAATTGCGGTTTAGCTTGCGCCCTCTCAAAGATGAGATCGATAACCACAGGACAAGAGAAAAGAAGCAGCGGCTGCATCGAAATGAGTAGAGAAGTGAAGCGGAGGTATTGAAGCATCAAACTGCTTGTAGTCTGCTTGTAGAATGCGGAACAACTGGCCAAAAAGCTGTTGCTCATCTGAAGAAGATCGGCCGACCAACCAACGACACACAAGGCCGCATGCACACAAACCAGTCTGACCTGCTTGCCTGTTGACGGTTTTCTAGTTGTCTATTCCTTTGAATGTTGCTCGAAGTGGCGCTGCCGTGCAGTCACTTTTTCACAGACCTGTCTTCAATTTTCGACAGGACCTGAAGGAATCTAAAGGTTTATGGAAAAGGATGCACACAGTCACAACATACAATAAAGATACAACGCGAGTCAAGAACTGTGCCGGATCATTGCTACAAAGCCATGCACACCTCAGCGAGAGAGTAATCCTTTAGCTACCGAAATATGGTGAACAATCCTTTAGCTAATCCTTTGGCTACCGAAATATGGTGAATAATCCTTTAGCTACCGAAATATGGTGAATATTTTCTGACCTGGCAGAAGTATCCAGCATGCAAGCTTGACGGCGCGGGCAGGGCAACAGCTTTGTCGCAGCAGAATGGCCACAATGCGAATCGACTCGAAAGACGTACAATTATGAACATGATCCAAGTGTGCGATTCAATACTTCTGGAAAGAAGAAGGCACGGGGGTGACAATTTCAACAAAATAAAGCAAAATTCTATAGTCGACTAAATTGAAGTAACATGCATGCACCGAGGTGCACCGACATGTCGCTTCCAACAGATTTACTTGTGTGGTTAGGGAGAGACACAACCGAGCTTATAGACAGGCAAGAACAACTATGTTCGAGAACGCCTTAAATTACGCTTCTGCCCGTGTCTGAGCACTATGACTGACTCTAGATCTGCTGTGTAAATTGCTGGTGCCACCATTGGCCTAGGTGAACAATCTCAGCCATAGCAAGCGGTGTGAACGTTCTGCCTCCAGGTATCTGTAAGCAAAGAAGTCTCGAAGGCTGTAGCGCAGGTGCGGGGCCCACGGTTGACGCGAGCGTTGCAGTCGTAGAGTTGCAAGAACCTTGCGAACTTTGCGCTGCAGGGTACTCCTAGCACGGCGTGCCAAGCTATTGTACAATTGGAGATCACCTTGACTTGTTCCTAGTGTCCTTTTCCGTGTTTAGTGTCCGGGTCGTTTTCGCTTGCCAGCCACACGACTCAGCAGTGCTGTTCCTACGCACACTTCCTACGCGGCGGTACAACACGTAGCGACAATCACCGAAACTTTCATCAGGTGTTTTCAGGAAGCCGCATCTCGATGCTTGTCTCAGTGCGGCTGCTGTCGCTATCTGTTTGGATGAAATGCTGAGATGTCATGGTGTCTGAATGAGCGAACGCAAAAGCAGGAGCACTCTTGTGAAACGACATGATGTCTTGTATATGTTACTGCAGCGTTCAGTAGGGATCGCTCGAGTGTCACTTTGTCGGGTTCCCTCAGCTCAGATTATACAGCCGTCCGTGCACGCATTCATCAAAGCGTAGCCATTTCATCTCATAGTAACAATCGACTTATGATTTATTGCAATATTTGTGCGTTCTATCTTTCAGACGGTGCAGACGTTGTATATGTCGTGTACGTCAACGGCCGAGATGGCAGCCAGAAACGAAGAACTACGTGCGGTCGAGCCTGCAGCCTCGTCAAACTTCTAGTCACGATTGACCCCCCTGATGTATATGCAGCTTCAGGAGTGCATACGCTGTTTACTCAGAGACGCTGTCCGTGGATTGGTTTTCAATGAAATGTGTACCAACCAAGACAAGCATTTAACCTGCATGTGCAACTGTCATAACAGCACTCATGGATATCTAGAGGTTTCTGGATGGTAGTTTCTGTCGAAATTTAGCGTTTGCGGTGGCTGCTGCTGCTTGATACGGGGCTTGTTCACATTTCCAGCGTTCGGTTCTGCTGTCGGGCCGGGTAGGGACAGCAAGCTTGATGTAAAGAGCAATCGCAGCCATCAGTCCAACAATTTCCCCAAACAAGTCCCTGTTGCGTTGTACTTCTGGTATGTGCCGTTGTGATTCGATGGGACACTGAGCAGCTGTACATGTATGCCCAGTCCAGATGCTCACACACCTAAAAGCAGGGATGTGCTCTTTATAATGTTGGTATTATGCAGGAGTCGTGTCGCGGAACGCATCCAACGGTGACAGCAAGCTGTCCAGTGCACAGCTTGTGACCGCCTGCAAGCCACATCACTCGCGGCCTGGCTCTGCGCTTGACAGGTCAGTTCATTTTCTCACTTTTGCACCTATCTTCAAGTAGAAGTACATACTTCTTTACTCGAAGTTGTTTGGAGCCTCATCACAGGCGCCTGACTGAACTTGGATGTGTCTGGATGTACCGTTGAAGCATGTTTCTTGCTCTGATTGGTTCTGCAGTTCACTAGCATTTCCTTGTATGAACGTTATGGTCGGTGTGAGAAGTGTGTAATCATGGTGCCTTGGTCTGCTGCTGTAAGTACAGTGTCGAACGAGCTGACAGCGTAACAGTCGAGGAGCAGGTCAAATTAACAGGACAATGGGGGCCGTAGAGAAGAGTCAAGAGCCATACCGTGCCTACAAAAGCACAACAGCGCTGTTGAAATGGCTCGGCAATCACGGAGTGGGGAAGCGCAAAGCTCGTCAGTTCCTCATCCGCTCCGGATGCGACTCCCTGGAGACCATGGCACTGTTCCTACGTTTTCAGCTTCCACCTTTAGAGTTTGCCAACGAAGATTGCGTGAACATCGATATGCACACCATGTTCGGTGTTAACCCTCGCAATGCGCGACGGATCATCGTTGACTTGGACGTTATGCGTACGTTTCCAATCATCACTTCCGTCAATCGCTGCTATAATAAATATTCAAGCGTCCACATCGTTCAGCGCGCATCATGTCAGCTGCGGGCTTGGATGTACTAATCATGTGCAGCAGATGCAGATAAGCGTCTTGCAGAACTCGTGGTGAACCATGTCACCATCTTCTTGCTGAGTAGTAAACCAAATTTCTGCCAGAGTGCGGTGAGTGAGCAATGCCCACATCCAGACAGGAGATGTATCTGCTTGGAAGAGCAACAGCATCTCAGGAATCCGTGATACTAGTTTACATCCCCACATACACAACTCCATACACCAGAACTTGCATTCAGCAATGTCAATAGATCAGCAGAAAATGGCAATGGGCAGAATTCACACGAGCTCCCCGTGGAACAGTGGTTTTCCCTGATGTTGTCCAAAAGTATTGGTCCCTTCATGCAGATGCTATAAATCTCGACATCAACGAGGAGGCCACAGCGCATTTGGTGGCAACTGATCAGCTGCCACCGCCTGGGTCGCCAATGTCTGGGATCGTGCCCACCAGTCCCAATCATCTAGTATCACCACCGGTTTCCTCCATGGTGGCGGTGGCAGAAGGTCTTGTGGGTCCAAATGACGCCCAGTCTTTTGATGTCGAGGTACATTCACTTTTCACACCATGTAGTTCGAATGGCCATGGATTTCAAATGTCTGCATGCATGCATATGTCTATGCTCACCTCCGTTCGCCACAGCTTTCAATTCGGAAAACTGTTCAAGAAGTACGTTGAAGTATATTTGTACTGGCATGCTATGGAACAAGTTCGCACCAGTTCCACAGTGTCCAATTTATACACTCGCATGTCATCTAGTTCGTGCAGCCTCCAATGGAGCGCAAGACACAGTAACATGAGGTATCTGGGTATTGCCACTGTGCTGTAATGCCTGTTACCTTACATGGTGAGGAGCACCAACACAGCGTTCAAACACTCTTGTGAATTTGTTTTGTGCTCAACAAGCTTGCGTTGCACTGTTAAGCGTATTGCATTACGTATTACCAACCACTGTGAACGCCGCACACCACAGCCTAAGTCCAGCAAACTCGTGAATCAGAACTATGATCAACAGCAAGCTTGCAATGCAGGAACCCTCGCCCTTGCACAACATCAACCAGGACATCACAATCGACTTGAACTCCACAGCGTTTGATCAAGCCCCCGAAGAACCCTTCTCATCTGCTCAGACTCTCAAACACTGGGACTCCTCAGTGTCTACAGGGACCTACCGAATCGCAGCAGAACCCTCCTCCTCCAGCTCCATGCCCGCCCCTCGACTGTCATCCTCCGGCGCAGGCCACGCGATCTCCGAGAGCCGTGACAGGCCACAGGATGACCTAATCAACGCTGGGACATACCCCCGCCCTGCTAACCCCTCCACGGCTCCCCCCCGGTACAGCGCGCACCCCCCCCCAGCCCCCCCGCAGCTCCAACGCCTGCCAAGCCCCCAACGATCGGTATCTGGTCGAAGTGTCAACGGCTCTTTGATACCGAGCAATTACACCGAAGTTCCGATCGGAACAAATGCGGTCCCCACACACCCTCACCTGCAGATCCGCTACCCGAACCATGGTGGGGGGTCTGCCCGGCGGCCAGGATCTGCACATTTCACCCCCCCAGTGTCCCCCTATGCCAACCCCGCAGATGCCAGGAGCTCGCATGCATTGCGCGGTGGTCCGATGTCGTCCGGGAATTTGTCGGGACCATTATCTGGCCGCGGAATGTTCCCTGCGTATGACAGCATTCCCAGCGCGAACATGCTGTCGGGCGACAACCACTCCAAGTCTATGGAACTGATGCCAGGTGCCTGCCTCTCTATTGTTTCATCGCCTGGTTTCATCTCCCACTGTTTTTTTATCTGCCCCCTGGGTGTGCACACCCAAGAAACCTGTTTGTCTGCTCACTGCATTATTCTTTACTCAAGGACACAAAGCGATGTTGTGACGTTTTAAAAGTTTCTGTGTTTTAGGTCAGAGGCTGAAGTCATAGCAAAGTTTTCGCTTCAGCGTTTTTTGGACTTGTTCGAGTTTTGACTTACAGTTGTTTAAACTCCCATCAAATGATCTGCATTGTCGGACCGTGTTTGTATGATGTACAACACGTGATATTTCATGCGTGCATGCGTCGAATGATTGATATGGCATACGATATATTCGTGTATCGAGTGTTTGCATACAGTACGCTCCTTTATATGTGATACGGTGTATGCATGCTGTATCACACGGTATATTCGCGTTTCGACACCATGTGATCGAAAGACCTTCATGATGTAGCTGGTTTTCCATTTCAGTGAAATGGTGGAGATTTTCTGCCATTCAGAGTCATGGCTAATGACGACCTGTTCCAGTCTGTAAAGCGCACCTGTCACTTTGCATTCTGAATCCCTGACAACAGTCGCATGCATACAGGACCTCTGCTATCAGGAGGAACTTCTCAGCACTTGCCGGGGGTGCCAACTGTGTCGCGCCTTCTTGACCCAGGCCCCTACCACAAAGCAAACGCCCGGCTGCGTGAGCAGCTCCCTCACTACAACGTCGATGTCACAGTGCAAACGCGCTGGGACCACATCCTCCTCTGGGCCATAGCCTTCATCATTTTCCTCGTCTACTTAGGGGTGCGCCTGTACTACCTCGTCTCAGGAAAAACCGGCGAATTCGATGGCCAAAACACATCGGTTACGTACTCTTACATAATCCTAGCTGCCGAAGTCGCTCTCGGCGGGCTAGGGTTCTACGGACAGCAGTGCTTCTGGAAGCAGAACGTGAAGTTCAGTGCCATGAGTTCAGAGACTTTGAAGAAGATTTCGGATGATACGACAAAGAGCGGGGTCAGGCAAACGGTACATGTGCTGATAACTACGTACACTGAGCCGGCGCACACTGTGAAGGAGTGCGTGGTGAGGTGCCTGGTGTCCCCCGAGCCGATCTATATGGAGAAGCATATCTACGTGTGTGATGATGGACATGCCAAGAGTGAGGGGCCAAAGAAGCGAGCGATGGTGGAGGAGCTGCGTGTTCTCGGTGCGGTCCAACATTGATCACCAGTATCGCTTAGTTACATAGAATAATTCTCAATATTTGGGGCTATTTTATGGGTGTTTGCCCTAAAAATTTTAGCGACGCTGGTGACCACTGCTTTCCACACATACCAAATATTGAGCGTCAGCCTGCATCCGTGCTTGCATCAGGTAAACAGACCCCTACACAACACTGACGCAGAGACCGGCAAGAAAACCCCTCCACGTAAAACTTTGGGGAATCGATAACAAATGCAGTTGCACCCATAACATATATAAATGTTTTGGTACCCATGCGTGTTCAAATGTGTTGAATGGAAAACCCATTCGTCACATGTGGTAGATTCTAGTGTTCTGTTGTGCGGTTGATCATGAAACATGTTGGACAGGTTGGGGCTTGACGTGTGCTGACATTGTGCACGCTATACTAACATGCATGATCAAACGCGCATTCATTCACAATTTATGATAGTACCCAGGGCATATTTTTTGTGGCCCCCAGGGCCACTATACAGAGGTTGCATTTTTATCATAATCGTTACCTGTGCAAAATTGCTGGTGCGAGTCACTTGCCTGGTTACATCATGTCTTTAATCGAATGCATGATGTATAAGCATGCCTGCGCCGCGCCGGTATGATCGCTGGTTCGAATACTGGTGCCTAGCTAAAACACACATGAAACGCATGCATCTGAACTCACATGTGGGCATCGTTCTGCCACCCACTCACTGCTCACATTCATATGTAGGGCACACCAACGTCTTCTACGTAGGAGACCGTGTGAAACAACCCGGGCAGCTGAACGGCAAGTCCGCAAACTTGAACCACGTGATGCTGCAAAAGATCTTCCCCGGAGTTCGGACCTACGAGGATGTTCCTCCGAAGGATATCATCATGGTCATCGATTGCGATCACATGGTCAAGCCCGACATCTTCAACAAGATGGGCCCATGCATGCTGGATGAGAACGTGGCTGTAACTTTGGTCCCCCAGGTGTGTTGTTTCTGCAGATATGTTGTTTCTTTGTTGCATTTGGTTTGAAACCCTTTTGGATTCTTGTGGCGTGGTGGATGCTTGTGGCTTGGTTGCCGATGTTGTGTTTTTGGCCGATGCCCATTGGCGTTAGTCTTGTGGAACATGATGTTTTGTATCAGTGTGGGTGTCTACTTCAGTGGCTTCACAACTTGAACATGTTGGAGGTGACATGTGGTACTTGTCTAAGGCACTGAAAGTGTGTGTGGGTGTGGTTGTTCGTACGTAGAAACCACAAGCTCATATCAGGCATCGAACCAGTGACCTGTCGCCAAGCCGTCATTCTAGGCGCACACACTCAAACAGCTAACACAGGCACTCAACAATGCCCGCCCCCCTCCCAAGACTTGCCCCCATTCACGCCTGATTTGTCATGCAAATATGAGACAGAGACCACAGATGTTGGTCCTGTGCCTTTCCTTCAGTGACCAAGGACATGGGCTGTGGCAATGCTTCAGTAACGAGTCACTGTATAAACGTGTGTATAATTGGCCAGGGCCCTTACTACGATATTCGGACTGAGGTTGATTTTTCAGACATAACAGGCAGAACTCCATAGAATCGATCATGTAACAGCAAGTCATCGCATGACAACTTAGCTCGACTGTATAAATGAATTCCTTGTTGTGCAAGATTTCTTTGTTGCTCTTACTCTGCCTGTTGCAACTCTCCTGCTTGCAGTCTGCTGCACATGTAATCTGTCTCTGCTGACTGACAGAATTTATAATTCTGCAGTCCTGTCGATGTAATCTCCTTTTCTGCGATCAACAACTCATACCAGTGTTCATGCTTTTGCAGTGGTTCCACAACCTTATCTTCCCCGACTGCTTCGATTCCGCCAACGCCGACTTCATGCTTTCAAAGATGCCCTTCGCGTTCGGCGCTGGCCAATGCTACATTACCGGTACAAACGTCATGATTCGTGCACGCGCGTGCTTCAAAGTTTGCAAGTTTGCCGAGATGAACGCCGACGCAGCAGAGACAGGCATCGACACGCGACAAGTCTACGCCGAGGACGAAATCTCGGAAGATGTTGAGCTTGGTACTCGCATGCATGCGAGCGGATACAAGTCGATCTTTATCTGCGAGAAGCTTGCTACTGGCGAGGTACGCGCCCGCCTTGTTACTCCGAGGGGGTTTCACTTTATGGTTGCTGTTATTTGTCGTAGTCATGCCTGCGCGCAAGCTAGCGTCACCTTTCGACAAGTTGCTATTACAAGACTTGTAGCGATTGTGCCTTTCAGACAACTGCGAGAAGTGCTAGTTTCTGTACATGTTTTCGCAATCGATCATGCGTTTTCACATTTGATTGTCCTCCTAATGTCCGGAGGAAGTGTTTTGTTCTGTGGTCGTTTTTGAATCCTAGGGTTTCAGCATTCTCATAACCTTTCGGTTTGCTGAAGCCTCTCCAGGTTGCAACAAAAGGCATGCGGCATTTGAGCAGAAACAGTACTCTGTTTCGCAACAGTGCGTATCGTTCATGCTACCCTGTAACGTTTCGACGTGCGCAGGTTCCCCTGGACCCCCGCTCAATGTGGCGGCAGCGACTTAGGTGGCTTAAGGGTGGCCAACTCTTCATCCTCGCGCCTCACTCTGTGTTCTTCAAGAAGCAACCCCACATGTCCTTCTACCAAAAGGCGTTGTACTGGCTCTGCCCTGTTGCACACTTCATCCAGGTCAGCTTCGAAACCCTACCATCGCATGCGCGCTGAACTGCATACATGCATTATGATACCTTGACAGCTGGATTAGGAAATGTAGCCGTCCACACCTGCACGTTTTCATTTTTGCTGTTTGAGTCCATACCTGTACGCTACCTTTCCGGTTTGTCAGGGAAACCTCTTGCATTGTTTTTTGAAGTAGCATATGTACTTTCCAGTATCAAGCTTCGAAAAGCGCACGCCAAGTATCCTGCACCTTTCACTCTAGATAGTCAAGATGTTCCCTTGCTGACAATCTCCGTTGCCCGCCTCACCCCTTTTACAAACCGGAAAGGTATTGAATAGGCATGAACCCAAATAGCCAAAAGCAACCAACACACCTCACCCTTCATTTGAACATCGTCATTTGCATGTCCAAATCCTGTTGTTATGGTCTTTCGCAGCCGGGACAGAGAGGTTTGTTGTTTTTTCGCGTCGGCATCTATATATGGTTTTGGCGTGCAGGTCCTCATTTTCTAAGTTGGGCCAGAGCAACACCTATGCACGTGTGTGAAAGACGGTTAATGGAGAGTAATAAATGTTCCCATAAATGTTCCGTAAACATGCCGATAAGGCAATAGCGTTTAGAACAATACTATTTTTGTTCTCGGTGTGAAAGATGGTTTGCGTGCAGATCTGGGCGGAACCGATCATGTTCACACTCCCCTTCCTGTGCCTGGTCATGCATGTATGCCCATATGGAATGGACAGGTATTTGTACTGGACGCACATTGCTCATCTCTTCGGCCAGTTCTCCTACTCTGTGTATCACCGTGAAATTGAAAGGATGGTGATCTCTCTTCAGGTGTGAATTTCGCTGCGAACTCTCGTCTTTTACCGTGACATACATTGTTGTGTTTGTACTTCAAATGGCCTGTTTTTGCGCTGTCCACCTGGAGGACAGGGTTTACAATACAGTCATTACTGAGCCACTACCCGAGCTCGATTATTGAGGATAAAGTAGCGATTCGTTTCTTTTCTGATTAACCCGCCGTTTGTGTTTCTGGGTGAGAAGGAACCTGCAATGACGACAAGAAGAAATGACCTAAAATGAGACTCGCACATCATCCTATTATTGCGTAGGTGACACGGGATAAAACAAAACACTTCGTCCAGTTCAGAACTGCGCAGCAGCTCCTGAAACACCATGTAGCACAGGGCTTGCAAGTAACACGGTCACGCGCCGGTGTGAGTAACTTTCGAGTGCCTTGCAGAGTCTCCCTTTACACACCGGAAGGTAGTAAATAGGCATGAACCCAAACATCCAAAAGCAACTGACAAGTGGCTTGCAGAGCACAGTGCTTGCAATTATGTCATACCACCTTGCTTTTTTTTTCGTCCGTCAATTACACGTGTGCGACCATGTCTCTGCAGGCGAGAACAGGTTACCGAGTCCTCTGGTTCACATCCTTCAAGGCATGCGTGAACACCATCATGGTTCACACCGGGTGGAAGAACCCTGGCCACTTCAAGTTCACTCCCAAGGCCGGAATCAGCGCCGACGAAGCTGCAGTTTCGGGCGTTTTGGCCGTTTCTGGCAGCGAGAACCACTCTGGTAGCGATGGCCCCGACAAAGGGGGCAAGGGCTCCACCGAAAAGAAGAGCGCTGCGAACCAGAAACAGAAGAAGCCCTTCGAATTGAATCAAGTTCATGATGGCCTCAGTAAGGTGTGCGCCTGAGATGGGTGGTGTGATCTTTTCGTAGTCTCTCATATGACCAGTGTGTAGTGTAGTCTCTCATATGACCAGATGCATGCCTCAAGGTTCGTTGCACCTGCCGGTACTGGAGCACATGTGTCCCATGTGTTGCGTGTTGCGTTCTGGCCTGGTTTCAGCTAACATCAGCCGCCTCTTGTTCGCTATGGTGTTCCAAACAGGAGGGTTCCAAGGCTGAAACACTATTGAATCGATTTTTTATTCATTCAATTCAGGCGAGTGTCAACTCACATCATTGGCATAGTTGAGGACTGGGGAACAAATAGTGATTACATCGACAAGGGCGCTGGAACTGAAGCTAACAAGATTGAACCAACCAAAAGAACCAAAAGATGGAACAAATATTTATGTCAAAGAAGTACTGTATGATGATGTTCCTGTCGGTGCCATTCGCATGAAAACGGAGGCTCGTTTGTGCTATTTGCGTTGGCTGTTTGAGTCCATTCCTTTATCAATTACCTTTCTGTTAAAAACGACGTTTGGTGCAATCCTGAAATCGAATATTCAGGAATGTATCACCGCATTCATCCACCCCACAGCACAGCGTCATGAAACTCCTCTTACAAGCATCATGAAACTAGAAAAAAAAACAAGCGTCATGAAATTACCTTTACAAACCGGAAAAAAGGTACTGAATACGCTTGAACCCAAATAGCCAAAAGCAACTAACACAAAACATCCACTTCACTCGAATGGCACAACAGCACCATCACGAAAGTCTTTCCCAGCACACGGATACTGCCTACTGATTCGCAACCACAGCGTCATGAAACTAGAAAGACTTTTTTTTTCAGGTCTCCGAAGGCCTTATACAAACATCACTGCTTTTCTTTGCACCCTGTTTGGTAGTCTTCTAAATGCGCTGTCTTGTAGTCTTCCAAGCCGCAAACTTAGCGAATAGGCATGAACCCCAATATCAAATTAACAAACACACAATATCCACCACTTCTCGCGAATGTCACAACAGCACCTTCACGAAAGTCTTTCCCAGAAAGTCTCTCCCAGCTTCATACTACAACACACTACATCTGAATAGCACATCTCTCCCCTTTCTGTCTCATCCCTCCCTTCTTCAGTCTCATCCCGCCCTCCTTAGCGCAGGTGACCGAGGTCCGCAAACGCTTCATGCCTCTGGACGGAACCTTCGATTTATGGGTGCTGCTCTTCTGCATGGCGCTCAGCTTGTTCTCGGCTGGAATGGGAATTAAAACCCTAGTCGAGCGCGGCGCACTGATCGACTGGGACAATGGCGAGGACTCACTGCGTTGGATTGGTATCGTGTTTGCCATCGCAGACTCTACGCCTGGACTGCTGTTCCTTGGGTGTGCACCTTCTGCTGCTGCTTCCTCTGGTGTTCAGTAGGCTTGGCCCAAACACGATTACGATTCAAATCGTAATCGTACGATTTATCGTACGATTTTTTTTCCAAAATGAACGAATCGTACGATTTTAACCTCAATATCGCGATATATCGTTCGAATCGTATCAGGCCGGCACGATCGCAGCAAAAAAAATCTTGGTGGGCCAAGCCTAGAGTTCAGCTGCGTGTGTAAATTGGAATGATTTTCTTGTTGTGAATGATGTATGTTTTAGCTTTTGCAGCAAATTACACAATTCGTAGCTGTCACATCTCTGCCAAGATATTTTAAATTATAGCATAACAAGATCCATAATTCGAAAGTGCCAATAACTTCCCAAAACCAGACAATGTGTCTACAGGTACAACGCAACGTATGACTGCGCACCGGGCCTCCTGAAGTTCTATGTGCCGCTGATTTGCACCATAGCCACTCTCGCCGTGCTTCTTATTGAGGTTCGAGTCGGTTTCGGTTTTGTGACCGGTCGCTAAATCGCACCGGAGTCGGAACGAGGAATAGCGTGCGTGTGCATGTGACCACATGCATGTGTGTTTGTACTGTTGACAGTGCTTATTCAGTTCCGACACATTTCCACCACATGCTGTGCCCCTGCAGAAGTCTCTGAGTATCTACAGCATCCCACTTTATTGACTCCATCGTGTCAGCACAGATTTCAGCATAGCTTCAGGGGCCGCAATTTTCCCCGGGTGCTAGGCCCCGTCGGGGCTTTCCCCGGGGGTGGCGGGAGGTGGTAGTGACTCAATAGCCAGTGGTAGTGGTTTCATTCATTTCATTGACTTTGTGCTGCGACAGCCTCGGTGATGTGTGGAAGCTTCTGATCATCAAGTTTCTGATTGATGACAGCGTAGCTTCACTGGAATATGTGTGGCTACAAGGACGCTACTTTTACGTGGCCTGCGCAACGTTCCGGTGTACGTGTGTCGTAACCGTGTACCGGTACAGGCGTCGGGGGGAGGGGGGGCAACTTGCTGGAAGTTGCATGCTGATCAGATGCACGAGTGGCTGAGGTGGCGTCAATTGTTATGATGCCGGCATTCAGCTCTGGTCGTGGTTACCAGTGTTTCAGGCATTCTTTGCTGCGGCGGCATGCTTTGGTGCTGTGGCCGTGCATGTTTTGAGCGCGATGTGCTGCGAGCTCAGTTTCCGCAGCATGCTTTGCTACGTTGGCGGGTGCAGCTCTTTTGTGGCTGTGCTTCACAAGTGTTGTGGCTGCGCTTCACAAGTGGGCCACTGGGATTTATCACAGTTCCGGGATGCGACTGCTGCAGTCATTTCCAGCTCTGGGAGTCGCTATGCCACTGAGACATGTGGCTGTGGTATTGCTGCGGGGGCAGATCATGTTCATGCATTTGACCGGTAATTGATTTCTCGTGGGATCTGCAAACAGTTGTAGCCACGTTCTGGTTTCGAGAACCCTCTGCAGTTTACACTGTGGTGAAAGTTTCATCAGTAGTGGGTTACAGAGTGCTGCGTCTCTATGGATTTGAGTCTCTTTCTGTGCTCCTTTTGGATGTAGGGTTCTGGTCATGGTCCATGGAGCATCACACACCGGTGCCAGTTTGCCTGTACATCATTGTGTTACGTACGATGCATGCTTTTCTTCCAATGCATGTATCTGATGCATGTATTTTCATAAGAGTGCCATTTGGATGGCTGCTTCACTGAACCCTAGAGGGTCGTTGTCTGTTCGTAGTTGTGTGGTTTGGTACATTGAAGTTTGAAATCGGTCGATTTCTCTGGAGGTGTGGGTTAGTTACGTCATCCTGAGATTACTCGGAGCCTGTGCATTGAAATGTTTCTGGTTTGAATTGAATGGCGGTGTGGAGTTGCTACAGATCGTTTCGGTCATCAGAACATTGTTCACCTGTAGTAGGTTCGACTAGAATGGACATTGCGTCAAATAAAGAGTTGCGCTGTAAGCGGGGCATGGTTTTGACCGTTTTCGGAGGCAGCTGTGAAGTTCGCAGTGTCTCAAGTGCACCAAAGGAAGTTATTGGAAAGTTTCGGGCACGAAGCGTGTTCCCGCCAAACAGCATCGATGACGAAGTCATAGTGCAAGAAGCAAACAAACATCCAGCATATTCTGTTTGGGTGAGAACGTGTGGATGCCCTTGACCTGTCATGGGAAGTGCTGCAACTTGAGGGCCCAATCTACAATCCGTAACAACTTTACATACAGTCCAGAACAGCTATCTCCGAGGTACAAATCTTTAAAAGTACAATCTCCTTGAAAGAGTCATCAAATCAGACTCCATATAACAGTTGCAAAAGCGGTTGAAGGTACAGACCTGTTGATGTGATGACGTGTGGAGACTCAAAACAGGACCCTGTGATGGGCGTGTGAACTCCAACCAAGTGGGTGCAAGTTAAAATCCAGAACTGCTACCAATCTTCCAAATTAAACCTTCTAAGAGCATTGGTTCCCGTAGACCTTTTTCTAAATACGGCCTGTAACGTTTTTTGTCTCGGACCAGGTAAAGTTTTTTAGCTTCGTTCGCGTTTTAAGGGTAAAAACTGGGGGGGGGGGGCGGGGGGGGGGGGGGGGGGGGGGGGGGGGGGGGGGGGGGGGGGGGGGGGGGGGGGGG
>JAUMHD010029220.1:0-27954 GCA_032359135.1 Ulvella scutata | reverse complement strand
GGCTCCGTTCAAGACATGCTTCCTACTCTTCGCTCTCTCGGCATCACGAAACAACACTGACTCACACTTGCCCAGGTCGGTAGGACAAGTAGGATCAACAATGCTGAAAGTACAGCCAACACTGCCTGTAGTATCAAACACATGAAAATCGTGCTACGCGATACAATGTATAAATGAACCTGTGATGTGCAAGATAGGAAGAAACAGCGATGTTTGTGAACAGTATCTACATAGCTATTTTGTAGAAATCATTGAGAAACATGCTGATGTTTTCTTTTCCACAAACAAAAGAAAACTTTTACCACTACACGTCAAAACATAGCTCTGTAGGTGACTACGCAATACGATGTTCAAGCCGGTGACTCAGCGCCACAGTGGGGCACTGCAAACATGTATGAACCCAATTATCCAGTCTGAACTTGATGACAGAAAGATTTTTTCCCACCTGTCAGTGGTTGACGGTTGCAAACTTGTCTGAACTGCACATCTTTCCTGGGCCAGGCGTGTGGGGCTATGACTGCGGCTTCTGGTGCAGCGCCCAAACGCTCGACTGCGTCTTACTTTTGCGTAGCCAGAACATACGGCCATGGCCACCAGGACCACCACCAGGATCATGCATGCGACAGGATCAAGCAGCAAATGTGTCGTACACGAAGCTCAGTGAAGAGCTGATGAAGTTTGGGTTTAAACCCTGTCTCACCGATCCATGCTTGTTCATCAAAAATCAGGTGAGCGTCGTACACTTCTGCTGGTGTATGTTGACGACATGTTGATCGGGGGGAGTGAACCTGCTGTGTTGCGTGCGAAGCAACATGTCGCAAAATGATTGGAGACAAAAGATCTGGGAGTTGCATATCATTTCTTGGGGTTTCTTGTCCATCGCGAAAAGTATGGCATCCGTTTGACTCAAGAGCAGTACACGAAAGTCATACTAGAGCGATTCGGCTATGAGACAGCACATGGAAAACGCACTCCATTCAATGAAGGAACAGCGAAAGAGTGTGCTGTGCGTTGTCAGTGTGATGCTGCCGAGAAGAAGAAACAGCATCTCAGAGCGGCAGGTATTGAATGCACGTGCCCACCATACGACGCAACGATTGACTTTCCAGCGTTCGTAGGCGCAGTGATGTTTCTGGCCACACGATCAAGGCCAGACATTGCATATTCTCTTGGAGTACTGAGCAGGTTTGTGTCTGCGCCAATAGCTTTTCATGAGCCTCTGGTCAAGCATCTGTTGAGATATTTGAAAGCTACTATTGACTGGGGCTTGTGGTACCCCTCTGGCAGGTACCTTCGAGAATGTTCAGTGAACATCCCACACCACATGATGCTCTACACCGACTCTGACCACTGTGGGGAAGAGATGAAACGTAGCACATCAGGCTGGGTTGTGCAAGTTCATGGCTGTACAGTGGCTTGGGGCTCCAAGCTGCAGCCCGCTGCTGTTGAGAACACATGTGGAAACATGTGGCTGGATCTGAAGTGGCGAGTGGTGCACCAGCGCCACATCGACAATCTAGTCAGCATTAGGTACATTCCTACTACAGAGCAAAAGGCTGACATCTTCACCAAGAGTCTCACTCCTGCCAAGCATGAGGAAGCAGTGACCATGCTTTCAATGTACTGTGATGCAATGAAGACTTTTGAGTATGAGACTGCAGAGCAGCGCTCTGCGTTGCTACAACGCGGTGTTCGCATGCCTTTCATAAAGCATACATGCATCTACCAAGGTGCCGGTTACGAGAGATTCCATGCATTCATTGGCAATGCTAGAATCTGGGGGGAATGTTGAGTTTCCATATGTGTTCAGTTCTGTGCTAATACCAAAAGCGCCCGATCGGTTATGATCGTATTCTACCTCTAGGAGCGATGATGTCACTGATATAGTAGATTCGCGTACAATCGTAACATTATGAAACATATTGTATGAGGGCAATGCATTACTGTGGGAATCAGTATGCATTGTAGGTCAAAAGGTTTGTGTTTACAAGTTACCTGAGTGACACCCAGATGAGCCGCGGGTCCTCGCAGGCCGGTGTCGGCGCACTGCAGTGTGCACGGCTATAGGGTTTTCCACCAGAGTTGTTTCCTCTGCTGGGTGTAGGTACTGTCTTGACTTAGCAAGAGACCCAGCATGACAGCAGCGACTGAGCTGCTTAGGTTCGAGAGTCTCAGGAATATAAAGTTGTAGGTGGTGGTGAAGCCGGCACGTTCAGCTAGTGTGCTAACAGCGACTTCACTACAGGTTTGTTTGATCATACAATAATGGGATATCATGTATTTGAGGATGCATGTGATGCATCAGCGCATATTGTGCCATGTGCTATCATGACATCTATTGTAACGTTCAGCTAGTGTGCTAACAGCTACTTCACTACATCAACACCACCCCACCCCCCCCCCTCCCATACCCCCCGACTGCACCACCTGGCTCCCTGTTTGTACCTTCGACCCCCTGCCCCCTCCTGCGCGACCACCACCCCTCCTCACCTCGTCCCCCTGAAGGATCCCCAGTAACCCCCCCACAGGCACCCTTTCCTGTACTCCACCCTCCCCAGGCACCCTTTCCTGTTCTTTCCCCCACAGTCACGGCTGCCGAAACCTCGGATGTGAATTCCTTGAACTTGACCCTTGCGCACGTGTGCTGCCCGATGTCGAATGATAGTTTTTGTCCCAACCCTACGTGTGTGCCGACGCCGAAAGCCTTCCTGGGTATGGCGTGGTTCCCAATCAGCAGCAAAAAATCCTCCATTGAACAAAGAAGCCTGATATGAGCGAAAACTACCTCAAAAGACGGAATCCTTATCCCGGGCACCAAGAGCTCTGCAGAGCCAGCTTTAGCATATATTCAAGGTCGAGGCATTGGATTCCGTTGTGTTCCGCGCGTTGATGCCAAAGAAGTCAGTAGATTGGATGAGACAGGGCGTGGTCAAACGGTAGACGGTCAGCATCTGGTACTACTCAGTCGCGCTAACACACAGAAGCTACAGCAAACAAGGGTGTTGTCGGCATGCATCGTCGGCTTCTTGTGCTCAGCGCAGCTGTGGCACTTGTGGTGCTATGGTACCTTGTGGGCGTTGTGCAGCGCGTTCTGGACACTCCTTTGCACGACGAGTCAAGGTACCAGGATCCAAGATATGACGTCAATCGCATCCTTGCGAATCGCAGCCAGGCAGCTAAGCCAATGCCTGCGAAACAAGACCTCTTTGCGTATGAAGGCCCTGCTGCTGGTGAGACGGGCACCTGCACACAGTGCGTCCTTACTCACATAGCGCCCAGCACATGTGTGAGACGGTATAGTTGATCCGTGATGTTTGTGGCATGGGTGTACATATACGAACTGTATTCAAGCCAGTTCCCAATGTTACCAGCGCTACATGCACTGTACCTTACAGATATCATCACAGCACGTACAGATGCATGCCCATTTTCGTATAACGTTTTATGAAGTGTCAGTGACTCATGGTTCATCCGAGGTTGGTTTTGTCTTGTCAGGCTCCATGCGCATATGTCCACTACGATCTAGCCGGCTATCTGAACTTTCACCGCACCTGGTTGATACTTACTTATAACATAAGTTTTGTATCTGATTTCTTTGACGTGATGTTCCGAGCAGACCCAGAAGTGAAGGAACAGTTCTTGGAGGGCGTTGGGACCAGCTGCCGGGTGACCACGCTTACTACACAGTACCATCAACTTAGCAGACGACTGTCTTCGTTGTTTTCACACGTTTCGCGTGTCGCGGAGCGGCTTCTATCCTAGCGCCTGCTGGTTGGCAGTGGTTTTAGCAGCACAAGGGCTTATACCAGATAGTGCTCTCGGAGGCGACTAAAACACTGAGGATATGTGTCTGGCTTTAAACGTCGTTAGTCATCAGCTTCTTCGCTATGTGCATCTTCAGGCCGGCAACTGGTAAGCACAAAACACTGGAAACCAATGTGTGGTTGCCCCATCCTTGGATGGCCCCTGAATTCAGCATCGTGGGTCGGAAGCCAACGTAATTCACGGGCCCTGACCGCTTCAAGGCGGACAAATAGTGCAAGAAAGCGAACTCACGTGACTCCTGGTCACAACTTTTGGCAGTATCTTCTCAATACAAATCACCTTCAATTTTACCCAGGAACCATGTGGCATCAATCATTTCGCTTCGGACCAGTCATTTCCCTCTATAAGCACATTCATTGCACTTCAGATTCATTCGCTGCCTGCATTCACAGCTACAGCTTTGCACTGAAGAACAGGCAACCTTTCATTGCAGGTGGATGTACAACAACAGAAAGGCCCTGTGGGGCAAGAGCTTGGACGAAATCACTCTTCCAGGCACTCACGATTCAGGAGCCTATCACATGAATTCAAACATCATGCCTGGATCTCTTCCAGGAAGCATAATACAGCTCCTGGAGTGGTTGAAAAAGTTTCGAATGGCGCCGTCTCCGTTTCTGATCAAGTGGGCAGAGACTCAGCGTAAGACTATCAGGACACAATTAGATGATGGGGTTCGATTTCTAGACCTTCGAGCAGGTGAGCTGTCCGAAAATGCCAATATATGGAAGATATGTGTGGATGAACTCTGTCTTGAATGTCTTTCACAAGATGAACTAAACGCTGTTTCCTGCAACTTACTTCCTCCTAGGTGTGACACTGCTTCCGGGCAGGTTTACAATGTGGTCAAGGCAGGCACAAGCTAGGCATCACGCTGTATTCAATGCTAGATACTGAAGCATTCGGCACGGACACCCCTGGAGTTGTGTGCCTCTCCTTTTGCTATTCTTTGTCAGCAAACAAACAATCGAAACAATTCACGCCACACTTTTCCGACCATTGGGCAATGGAACGTGGCCTACATCACTTGTTTATGCTTCACTTTCGAACGCTTGCTACAGAGGTTCGACAATATTTCTGAGAATCAGAAAGTGATGGTTGGTGCCCTGTGAAAGAGCAAGTGATGGTTTTAAGCTTTTCAGTTGCATCTGGTAGTTATGTTCTTGCCCCTTTATGCCTCTCCAGTTTTTCATGATTGTTGGAAAGCTCTCCTCTGTCTCTTTGCAGCAGCCTCGCTTGACTGCGATATTCTGTGTTCTATGTTTGGTGTTCAGTGTTCATACCAAAACCGCCCGACCAAGGAACGATGGCCGTGCTCTACCGTTAGATGTGATGATGTTACTGATATACTGTGGACTCACATTACCTCGTACAGGTACCGTTATGGCGGTAAGTATTGAAAAGGTGCTTGTTTGAGGTGTCGATTTCGACCAAATCAGCGAATACCATTTTCTTTCAGCATTCAACGCAGCTCATGTTTGGCACGCACTTTCATGCACGCCCCCTTTGGAAACAGCCTTCTTCAGTTCTTCAGCACTAAACACGTGCCTTCTCAAAATTAGCACTGTCAATGTTTACCGACCTTCACGACCCGTTCAATACTTCGAAGTCTTCGAAGTTCAGCATCAGTACGGAATGCGCACCAAACACTCGGTCCGGTGAGGACGAGTACATGTAAATTCGGGAGGAAGTATCGTTCTTCTCCTGTACAGGTTCCTCTGTACAGGTTTTTCCTACAGTAACTAGTCCTTTACTGTAACAGGCCCGGTACTGCAACTGGTTGTCCCGGAATCGTAACATGAAGAGACTCATTGATTTGCAGGATGGAATGGCACCCACTGGGTGGCTGTGCACACAATCCAAGGCCCCGAGCTGAAAGACATTTTCCACGAGATCAAGGACTTTCTGGACGACACCACGCATGAGGTGCTCGTGGTGGAGATGTATCACATCTACAACGCAGACCAGTCGGAGAAGGAGGCCCTGGCACGCATGGTGACTGACATCCTTGGCCCTTATCTTGCCCCCTGCTGCTTGTACGTTCTGACTTCCATGTTACATCAGCCATTCTATGGAGTTCTGCCTGTAACTTTAGACTCCTACTACCTTTGTTGCCCTGTTGAACGTGCTGTCACTGAAACTGTGCCTTGGTGATGTCTAAGAGTTGAAGAAGTCTTCTAGAAGAGTAGACCAATAGGTAAATCCCGGAGGTTTGCCCCAGAAGAGCATATTTACGAACCGGAAACGTAGTAAATAGGCATGAACCCAAATAGCGAAGCCTCCATTGAGGCTTTAAATGTATGTGCCAAAATCGTGGTGATGATGGCGTGTGTGGTGCGGGCATGTCCCTGTTGCCTGCTGGGTGCATGCCGTATGAGTAATGCAGTTGTTATCCATGCATGTCACGTTGAGCGGTTAGAAATTTTCACACTGGCTGGCATGTGCACGTGTTCTATTCGCGTTCGTTCGTTCGTTGATGCACAGGAACGGTGTATGAGGCCAGTACACAATCTATCAACTGTTTGATGGCACAGTATATGTGGCTGCAAATGTGTGTGGAGAGTGCGCCTCGAGCCACTTAAGTGCGGAGCGTGCACTTGTAGCCATGTGTTTTGCGCATGTATGCATATACCTCCGCCTAGAACACTAGTGGCTTTGTGTGGGCACGTAAATCTGCTGCATTTCCATGTCGCAGGTTCCGTCTTTTGCTATCACAACTTTCTAGTCCCCATTGGCAGACACATGGTGCCCCAGGGGTATCGTTATTGACCACTTGTGTGCCACTGTCAACCAAAATTCATGAAATCATTTTGCGCTCACCATGCAGAATCATCAATTGTTACTGCCTATTCACTACCTTTCCAGTTTTGTAAGGTTCTTTACATTTAACACGCCCCACAATAAGCACATTACATTGTTTCGCTGACATAAGTTGTCTCTCCCCACTATCACCCTTTTCTCTCCTTCTCTATATCCCTGTTGTACCCCTGCAGCCACAAGATCTGGAGCAAACCCCTGAACTGGTACTGGAAAACGAACAAGAGGCTTGTGATGGTCACCACTCTCCCCTGCCTGCCTCCTCCCGACCCGCAGTGGCTCGCAGAAAGTGAGGCACTTCTAGCCACCGACGAGCAGCCTGGGGACGGCATCGTGTGCCCTTGGTACTACAAACGTTCCGTGATCAACACATGGGCCGACTCTGATGATCTGGAGACGATGTGGGCGTACAACGATGGCGTGCTCGATAATTTTATCAGGGAGAAGAACAGTCTGCTCAAGTACGTCTCCCCCATCTTTCAAGTATCAACCTGTTTCAAAAAAGTATATTGCTACCAGTGTCAGTGCAGCAAAGAAGAGTGTTGCCAATGTTGTGTGTTGCACAAAACCAGGTGAACATGAAGACACGTATTGCGCCGTTTTGTTGACCTTTTCCGGTGAAGTTGTCCATTTTCCCCGAGTTGTTGACTTTAATTCACCCGACCCAAAACCTCATCCCAGTTCATCGAGTAAATGTATAGTTACATGTGCATTGCCCATGCATAAGGTTTCGATGTCGGAAGCGCTGTCACAAACTGATGAAGCAATGCAATGTGAGTACGTACTGACCCTTGGGTTCTTGATCCTTCTATGTTCCTGCGGCACTGTGAGGCTGGTGGCTGTGCTGCGGTGTACTCCGTTACTGCCAGTCATATCCTCCTTGTTGGTGCTGTTGTGGCTGACGATGCGGTCCCTGTTGGCGACCCTGTGTTTGCTTGTAACATTGTGCGGCGCTCTCTGCAGCCTCTGTGTTTGCCTTCGTGGTCCCGTGTGGCCCGGGGGTGTATGTCCATGTCCCACCCCTTCGGGGGTGCTGAGGCAGAAGCCCTTCTTGGTATGGCGTGGTTCCCGATTAGTTTTTTTTTTCATGGGTTCTTTTTACTTTTCAAACAGAAACACCATGCCCCGCATGAGGCACCCCCCCCCCCCTTCTCCCCACCCCCCTTCTCGTGATTCAGTCCCTGTTTGAAGGCGTTCATGTTGCTTGCCATGCAGAATGAGCTGGACGCTCACTCCGAAGGGTGGCACGATCATTAAAGGAATCTTCCGGAAGCCGCGCTCGCTGATCGAGATGGCCGACGGAGCAAACAAAGCGTTCCCTGCCTTCATCACTCAGCAATTGGCAGACAGAGGCCAGGGCAACTTCCCGCAGATCATGATATCTGATGTCTTCCTCACATCAACCATCGTTCCTCTCACAAACAAAGTCAGTGGCCTACCTGAGTGCGCTGGTGTTGACTCTTCATGACTCGTTGATCATGTGTGATGCATGCATGGTCGGGTGACTTGTTGACACCTGTAGCCACCCCCACCCTCGGCCCCTCCTATGATCAATATGAGGGCGGGATGCTATTTTTCATACCTCTATCTCATTCAAGGCGTCATACCTTGGGGATGGAGTGTGCCGGCAGGAATTGGGCAAGTGTGTTAATGCATCTATGATAGTCGTTGTTTTGTATGAGCTCGCAATCCGTGAGATATTATCAGGTGAAGCTGTGTCACAAACACACAGCTTCTGTGTGACTGTTTGTGTGCCATGGATTGTGTGCTTTATCTTGGTCGGTCTCTGTTCACAGTGTGAACTTGCGAAATGTTGAAAGCAGTAGCACATGTTCCGAAGAAAACTTGTTTTCTGTTCCTGTGGCTACCGCCATATCCTATCATGATGATGTGGCAGTACGTGAGCGCTCATCTGAAAGTAGATGCGAGTGCCGTTCAATGCACTGGGTGGAGGAGGTCTGACTTTTGTCATGCATGAGTAAGTAGAATTGTGCTATGCTGGGTGGCGGAGGTCCGACTTTTGTCATGCATGAGTTAGTAGGTGTGCTGTGGTGTTCTGATTAGGACATGTTAATCTCGGTGATGTTTTCTGGGTTGGGGCTGACTTTTCATGCCAGTGAAATGAGATGACTTGGTATGTTGGTGGGGGGGTCCTAAAACATAGTTTTGGTGTGCGTTAACGACAGTGGTGCGGGTTAGTTTTGGTGCAGTGTAAAAACAAGGCGTGCAGTGAGGTAGAGGAGAGGATATGGTGCACATGTGTAGGGTAGTAGTGAATTGAAGCTATGAAACAAGGCGTGCAGTGAGGTAGAGGAGAGGATATGGTGCACATGTGTAGGGTAGTAGTGAATTGAAGCTATGTCATCTTGTCACATGGACAGGTGGAAGCTGCTTTGGCGACACCAAAATCGTGGAGGCTGGGGAGTGCTTGTGGACACACCATCCAAATGTTTGCAAACGTTTGCGAACGCGTGTGACCGAGGTATGCATGACGGGAATGATGTACACGGTAAAGCACTATAGCTGAAATATGTTCATATGCGCATCCACTGCCCTGTTCTCCAGTTGCGCTATCTAGTGAATGTGGATCCGATTCCAACGTTATAACACAGACGAGCAGGCCAGTGCCTCACACGTCCAAAAAGTAGCCAGCATAGCAGCTTCGCTCCAGGTTTACGTACCAATCCTTCGTCTGGCTAAGATTCAGCATGCCAGGCCTGGGACTGTCGGGGGAGTGTGCCCGATGTGCTGGATCCAACCGCAACTTGTGGCTCAAACCAGTTCGTCTTGATCCGACCTCACAGCGCTGCACCGCAACAGAATCGCAGCATTCCCGGAGAGAAGTCACAGCGCAACTTCTGGTAGTGGTAGCTGCCGCTTGCAGCGTAGTTACGGGCGCAGGCCCGGCGAGCGCGCGTGGTGGTCGGGAGGACGTGTCTCTAGGCATGCAGCGCTTCAAAGCTGGGGATGTAGCAGCATCAGTAGCGTACTTTGACAGGTATGGCTCCTACACACGATTTAAGTGCGTCCACATGTGTTTTTCTGCACAGAAAGCGGTGCTGTCTTGTCAATGCATTGCGAGTCGCAAGGACATAAAGGTAATATGTGCGCGAACACTGTGTTGGTGAACACATATCTTCTTCTGCGATGCAACACAGGAGGTGCAGTTCATCTGTGCAAGGCCTGCAAATGTATCAATTGGAGCCACGCCAGTTGCCCTTTCAGCTTGCCTGCAACAACTGCGCATGTGCTCTGCAGCTGACTGGTAAGCTGGCAAGCCACTGTCGATCAGTAAAAAATTGTTTCTCGTCCTCGTGGCGGATTCATTGAGGTGTTGAACTTTTGTGTATTCGTGAATGCTAGAGCTACTGGAAGAGTGTTATTTCGGGAATCTAAGAGTCGGATGCTGAAGCATCCTAGGAAACATCCTACGTTTCTAACGAGACTGTGTAGTTGATTAACACACTGACCACGTTCCGAGTTTTTCATGGTCGCACCAGGTCCATGTGGACAGGCTCTCTAAGGCAGCTTCTATTCGAAGTTCGTGCTGCTCCACAGCTCAGCCTGGACTGATCTACATCCTCCCTACACCTCCCTGAAAGAACACACTTCCATGTACTACCATAGAAGCAATCCCTGCAACAACACACTTTCATGTAGTACCATAGAAGCGATCCCTGCAACACTACACTTCCATGCAGGGCCATACAAGCGAACCCCTCACTGAAACCGTACCTCTGGCAGAGGGGCCTAGCTCTGTACTACGCTGGAGAGTACGAGAAGGCAGCGCAACAGTTCCGGCAGGACGTCGTCGTGAACCCTAACGATACCGAGGAGGCGATCTGGGCGTTCCTCGCCGAGTCACAGTTTCTAGGGGCAGAGACAGCTAGACAACAGCTGCTGCAGGTTCGACTTGTCACTCTATGTATGAATTCCGCAGACCACTGTGGCGCTGGGCGGAAGCCCGGAATGAGTTTGGCGCGGTCCCCGAATATTGTATTTTTTACTGTTTGTTTTTAAGACGTTTTACCACTTCTTACTACCATTTTGCTGTGATGAATAGGACTATCAGTTGTTAGTACTCTTTTAAAATGAAGAATGTGAGTACAACCCCAAGTAGTATGTATGTAATGATAACCCGCTGCACTTTCGCCATGTTACGTCTGTGCAGGTATGAATTTGTGTCGAGCGATAATGGTAATAAAAACCAGAAAGGTAGGAAGTAGGTAAGACCCCAAGCATTGTGACAAAGTGGAAAGGTAATACCTCGGCATGAACCCAACTTGCCAACAGCAACTGAAAGCACCACTACTTCACTTGAATTGAACAGCATAAATATCACAGTGAAGAATGTATTCATGCATTCATGCATTCACGAGTCGGTTTGCAGTGGGTTACAAAATAATCGCATGGCGTGGCAGTAATGTCGACAATGCACAGAAAAGGAGTGTGTTCGCAACCGTCGACCTGAACTGGAACAGCAGGTACCTGCATCATTGGTACCGGCTTCCGCAGTGTCTTCAGGGGTGCTTTGCGCAAGTTTTCCGATCCACAATCAACGCACATCACTGTAGTTCCTTGCAACACACTGCATATGGATACTTCTTGCTAGTTTTCGAACCTGCCACAAACAGCCTCCCTGGTTTGTAAGAGATCGGGTTACAGGCGACTGTTATTTCGCTCTCTGTGTTTGGAAATGCATCAGATATTGGACACCTGCGCAGCGACAAAACCCATGTGACTACAGGTCACAAAACCCGTGCAACGGTGCAGAAATCCAGTACATGTGCAGCAGCACAAATAACCAGAAGCTTACAGCACATAAATACGTTATCGTTCTGCGTATTCATGTCATGTTGTTTGAAGGGGCCACCAAAGCCAATGTTTTTCACAAAAAACTTGAAACCCACATGCATTATCGTATGTTGAACGAAACAGTGCTATTGAAGCGCTCCTTTTGTGCATAATGATTGGCTGCATGCATGTCGCAGGTAGGGAAGGATCCCAGGGAGGTTTTGGCGGTCGTATACCAAGCGATTAAGAAAGGAGAGCTGCCGCAATATCTCACATCTAGCCCGAAAGAGGACTTTTACTTAGCGCTGTACAGAGCATTGTACCTTGAGGCTCAAGGTGATGTAGAAGGCTCCGCAGAAGAGATCAAGAAGGCCGTCAGTTCTCGGTGCGAACTTCGCACATCCCTCAAGTTCTCGCTGCGCACCGCACCGCACCGCACGTTATCGTTACCCCTGACGCGTTCTTTGGTTTGGCTCCCAGGGCCCGTTTCTCATCTGAACCACAGTTGGATGCGCATGTGAACCAGCAGTAGACCAGAACCTACAGTAGGATGTGAACCATCGGTAGGGTAGAATAGAACCACACTTGAACCAGAAGCACAGTTTTATTTTTTTTGTTACAGTTGCAGCAATAGTGTACATGCCTCTGATTTGCATTTTGGGGGAGCCCGAGTTGTGCCTATGAGCACGGTTCAGGGGCAATCGCCGGAGTGCATGCTACATCATGCATGAAGGCGCGCTGCTTGAGACTTAAATGGTAAGTATGCAGGTACTATCAGAAGGCGCAGGACTACATGGTAGCTGTGGCTGAGGTGCACTGTGCCACGCGTGGCGCTTGCCCAGACAGGGCTCCCTCTGCGTAGTGATATGCCGGTGGTTGTGCTTCAGATGGGCGTGGCGACTCCTCTGCCTGAGCTGAGAAGGTTGCGTTCATGAATGCAGATGCATATACATTTACAGGTGGTTGGTGGTGCTTGGGGATATATCCGGACATGTTGTGTAGGAGCGAGGTTAGCGTGCTTCCGCTTGTTTTCTCTTCCTGCACACCTTCTGGAACGGTGAAGGGGGGGGGGAGTGGGGGGGGTGCCCCACTGGTGCGCAGATGGGGCATGGGGGGCTGAGGCGTCCCTGATGAGGCGCGGCGACAGTCCGGGGGAAGGGGCGGCATCGGCACTCGGAGGTCTAACGTTATGTTCATGCCTAGGGAGTGTAACTTGGAAGGCCTTGCGGTGTGGCCCAGGATGCTTGGCAACATGATATGTCCTTTCCCGACAAGGTGTCCCGGACAGTGCCATGGTTCATCTGTCTAAACACTGTCTAAAAAGTGTACTAGGAGTACTCTGCAGAGCTGTGAGGAACATTCTATCTCGAAAAGAGACAGGCACACATGCTTGATGTAATTTTCACATGCTCAATGTAATTTTCACATGCTTGAACTGCAGAATGTCCATCAGTGGAAATCATTGCAAACACTTAAATGTTATAATCAGAGTTGATCGTGTTGTGCAACCGCTTGCTGCTTATGTATGTAAATATGTCTAGACAGCTAGCCAGCTGGTGTCAGCAGCGTGCGCACGAATCAAAATTATCGTTAGAGCTGGCAACTGCCAATGTATGCTGAAGAATAGACAACTGGCTATACGTGTACGTGCAAGTATTGCACATCGAGTACGGTGGCCATCGCTTCTATAAGTAGACGAACAATCTGTGAACCGGCAGCGCTGCCGGTTCACTAGCGTGTTTGAGAACGTCGAGTGAAGTCGTTCTGTGTTTACTATACATTCGGAGGCACAGATAGACCGTATATACCGCTGTGTGTGCCTACGTGAGGCTGGGGTGTTGTCGACGCTCTGAAACTTGTGTTTCCGCGGTCTCAAGAGAGGACTCGAAGCCGTGCTTGCTATTGGCAGTATCTTTTGACCAGGAAGAAAGTTGGCTGTTCCGTGCTGCTCGTTGAGTAGGGTGAGCTTTCAAGGTCTCAAATCATCCACCTGTATCTCAGCTTCTTGGCGGTTGCACGTGTGCATACACAGCAACAGCTACGGGGTCAATGATGCCAAACCAAGAGTCTGCAGGAAATACAGGTCTTGTGGGAAAGCAGGTGGCGTTGTGGATGAGGCTTTCTGCAAGGATTGTTGTTGCTCTGCTTGCCTCGGTGTATGGGGCGGAATTCGGGCTCCAGTTTGGAGCACTAGGTGTCGCGATAGGCTTTGTAGTCGGAGCTGTGGTAGGGTATTCCCTGGGAACGGTAGCAAGTAATGCCATTGACACAGCTTTGGCAGGGGACGCAGCAGCTGGTGTGTGACGTTTGGTCGTTGAACCGAAGTGAATGTGTCAAATAGTATGTAAGCAGTCCTTTTTAGGACTTCAGTTGTCGCCTGGTGTTGAACGTGGCACTGCCTTCGGTGGCAATGCCTTCGGTACCTTTGCTCATAGATCTAGAGAATGTCCTCCACTGTAGTTGCAGACTGTAACATGATTTGCTGCTGGTCTCAGAAGTGCTTGCTGCTGCTGGAGCCTCTGCACAAGGTCTGCACACTACGCACATCACTTGCAACCAATCATGGGAGGAAGTCCAAAACCAGCACTGTTCTTCAGAAAAGTCCGCCATGCATGGGGAGATTGGACAGGGTTGTTAATATGTCCTGTTCACATGTACCCAGGGCGAGCGAATAGCTGCAGTTCCCGCATTCCTGTCGTCTGTTCGTTAAACACTTCGGTTCCGGCATCGAGGTGTGGAGCTTGGCAGTAGTATGCGTGCTCTGGCTGATGCCTCGGCGTCTCTACGTTGGTGTCTGCCTCCAAACCTTCGGGGCGACGTGTGCACGGAATGGTGGACACAGGAAGTCGCAGGTCTGATGAACTGCCACGATACATAGGGTAGCCTGGTGGCACAGACACTTCACCATTCGGCGGCTCGACTTGGAAGTACGGATACGCAATTTCGGCAGACACCACAGGGCCGTCAACGGTGTCTGGCGCGATGATAGGTGCGTCTATCGCTGGGTACGGGTCTGGATACCTGTCCTCATTGTCAGGCAGATAAGGGTAGGGTTGTGGGTAGTAACTATGGGAAGTTGCAGTCAGCACGTCCACACCCTGTACAGTTGAATCTCCTGAACACAATCGTCACTGCACACCGCAGAACCAAACTTCGCAGGGACGTTTCATGTCCAGTGCGCACGCGGCTTGCAAATGCGTGATGCATCTGTCAGGAAAATTCCAACTTTCAAACGCAACCTAGGTAGACACCGTAATTGTACTTTGGATATACATGAATAGACAGGAACCATGTACTACCCACTGATTCCGGCAACTGATGGGCAAGCATTTTCATCTGGGTTTCACACCTGCACATCCAACTCATATTCAACAACCCCCGCCGGACCATCTCTTTCATCTTGAAGCAGAGCCTCCCCTCTTACTAAAGTCATGCCCTGATGGACATGGATGCTCCGGAGCCATACCGCGCCAATCGTCTTGTACCCAACAACACTGTGATGCAGCATCTTTATACAAATACGACCTTCAGGATTGAACGCAAACTTGCAGCTCTCATTGATGACAGCATTGGGTCCACAGTCTGCACACATCACATTCTTCATATGACATCTTATGTGCACCATGTATCATATTCATCCTGATGCTGGTTCTGTTTCTTTGTTCGGCTCGAATATAATACACGCACAAACATAATAGGTTGGTAAATGACAAACATAGCGTGCCTGTTCATGTACTGAAAGCATGTCAACGTATGTAATGACAATTCAGATCGAGTGTGCGCAAACAACGCACTCTTGTGTAGTTGTGATCTCCATCGCACCCCTGCATATGTTACCTCGGCGCGAACATCGTTCATGCCAACGATGGCCCGATTCCGTAGCCCCCGCGCATGCAGAACTGCACAGCATGCAGTTTCACCAGATGGCGGAATAAAATGCAAAGTTGAGAAGACGTTGCAGTTGAGTGCAGAAGGCCTGGTTATGTTCGTGTTCTGTACTGTACATGTTAGCACATTTCTGCACGCATTCAAGCAGAATAAGGCATGGTGTACGTATACATACTCTACAACGTATATTTTGGTACTGAGAGTTGATATCTGCAGACCCGATATGTGACGAAAAGGACAGGTTCTCAAACTTTTTCAAAGAATACGAGCCCTATGCGAACCACAAAATGCTATATAGGTCGGCTCAATCACCTATAATCTACTGAAATATCAACGCATCCGACGTATGAAGAGAAAATCATGACATTGGCGATGAAGTACGCACTTGTCACATTCAACTCCAATCCCATGCGCAGGGTACACTTCCTGACGAGCAAACGCTACCTGTTGTGCATCATTCCACATTGCCAATCGCAAACTTTTCACTTCGATGCCACGAGGAACAACGTCTTTGATCATATTCACCGCAGATAAGGTTGTGCTATCTCCGTATACGACATAATTGGGACACATCCATATGTCATTGCGACGGTTCCTTTACGACCATGCCTAGCGTTCTGGGATGGCGGAGACAGCACAAAATCCTGCCACCAGATCAGCTGATAGCTTCGCCTCCTGAACCATGATGCGGCAAAATGTGCTACTGAATGTGATGTTCAGCACGATACATGTGAACGATGTAACCTGGGAACACATCGTGTGCAACCCAGGCACACTGCTGCTCTGAACAGTTCACACAAATAAAAATTAAATTATTCGAAAATGTTGTACCGAGTCGTAACAATGCGTGTTTGCAGCAAAGAACCTTTGCAAGGGTTTCATACTTGCGCAAAGTGGTACAAACGGAGATGAATATTCCGTGATTTAGCTTTATGTCTACTGCCCGAATGTGCGAAATCACGTACAGTTGACGCTGGCGTGGTCATGCGTTCGATTTGCGGTCCTGGCTCTGGCACACATGCATAGATTGCTATATAAACACCTTTGAACGCTTGATGCAATACATAATATGCTGCTGTGTCCCCTTTCATCGATACTGGGGCATACTTACATGTTCAATGCATTGGAAACGTATTACGTTGATCTCGATTGCACCAGACACTCTGATTTATGGCGCAAGGCAGGGGGCAATCTAAACCCAGTCGATGACACACTACGTCTCTACTGATGGGGGCCTCCTCATGTAGTATAACGCGACTTCCTGCAAACATTTTGGAAGTTCGTTAACACCGATCCGTTTCCGGAGAGGCTTAGGTGCACACTTAGTGGGAAAGCTCATATTTCAGGCCAACGTGGTTTCCCCCCACTCCAAGGCCACCCATGCAAGGTCATGGAGTGTGTCTTAGCGTATCCATCTGGCAAAGTCATTGTGAGTCAAGGTCGTAGCACAAACAAGCAGACCAGGCATGGCACGTTTCTCATCGTTGCATGAATGTGCTGAAGCGGGCATCGTGCGATGGTTACTTTGTTCAGGCGTATCATTTTCAGCACTGAAATTGAACTCGTTTCATATGCAATGTGATTTGTAGTACGTGCTGATGTGTCACTCTGTTCGAAACTGGTAGCTGGCAACACTCTGTTCGAAACTGTGCAAGTGTAGAGCACGACTAAGCAACAGGTAGACACTATTCTTTCTGCTGGAGGACATTTATTCTGCACACTACGTTGCAAGCAGCAATGTAAGTACTTGATACCCGAAGTTTCGATTCGCACGCATGACAATCTGAGTACAAACATTTGTCGCCCCCGCATACACATCCGAATTTGTTGCCCATTTTGGCACATATACCATATGCAACATCTGATGATGTGGTGTTTAGGTAGTTCCAGGTCATCAAGTTGCCATAGGGCATGGTCATCACCTGTTCCCGTTATATCGTACCGGGTATAAAATCTGAACGTGCTATGTCAACCGCGCGGTTCCCAAGAGACATATACATCGCGGTTTCATGCAATCCGCCAACTCCTTCGGTTCTCCTCAGTCACTTATTAGAAATGCCAACACACATTATCAACTTTGAGAATGCGAAGACGATGTGTCGTCCTTGGCTCCTTTATAATGAGTCCGTGCGCCCTTGATACTCTTATCCTGTGACTTCCGGATTGTCATTCGTCGTCACGTTTTGCCTCTTTAATTCGCCTTCCAATGATCATCTAGTGATGTCTGATTGAGTTGCAGTTGCTGAATGGAATCGTTCTTGTATGAATGGGACCTATTACGCAGAAGCAGCATTCCATGAAAAGGCACGTTTTCCAAGCACAGTGCCTTGTTTTTTTATGCAGCATATTCTCTGCCTCAAGGCTGTTGTATCTTGATATAGGCCGACTTTCAACATGGACGCACCTGCCGATGAAATGCACAGCTGGGCGCGTGTTTCTACTTAGCATAGCGCCAATATAACGTGACAGCATGCACTGAAGACTTTCATTCACGATACGTGACATAGTTTAGCGTAACATCTGGAAAACACGTATGAAATCACGTACAGATCGTGCCAGTGGTGGAAGCACACCATTCCTTACACGCATTGCTGCTGAATGTCGATAACACCCGGCGTGCCACCCGTGCACGATTTCTTGGGTGATGAAGTACGAGGTGCCTAGGATACTCTTCAATCACAACACGAAGCTTGTGTGGAACACGGGGTTGAGCCCATCAACTAAAGCAGACCGTAAGTACCCACAGCAGTGGAAAAAAATAGGCGCGGACCGTTACGTTTCTCCAAAGGTGTGTAAAGTTACAGACGTACATACATCACATGGCACAGCAGGAGATTGTTCACTCAGCAAGACATTCGCAACGGCGCTAGAGCTAGAGAACATCAAACACATGGAGCAACCGGCAACAAACCCCGTGGGCAAAGAATCCGGAAGCAGACAATGAAACAGACAATGGAGCATTCGATGTGCTTTATCCTTTCAACAAAAAAACATTGTGAACATGTGTCTTGTGCATGCAGCTCAGAGGCAGAGTTTCGCACCTTTCTGGAGGAATTCTTGTGAAAGTATACCAACTTGTGAAAGGAGCGTTTGGAGCTTTCTGGTGGCTTCCCCCTGACGAATTGTTTATATTCCGCCACTGTGGCGCGAGGCTGAACCTCGAAAGGTGTATGGCGCATTCCCCGAGCATTTATTTGCTTTATTGTGGTAGAATTTGTCATCATCACGCTTGTGCGTATCTGATATTGTTGCTGAACACAGTCTGGGTCACAGCGCTGGTGGCTTCAAGGACCGCCCGATGCGATGCGTCTTGAATCCCCATGCTCCATGCACTGAACATCACACATATTGCATGCAACAGGCACAACGCGCCGAATCTTGATCTTTGAACCAGCTCGTGGAAAAGGGTCCGATCCAGATAACTGCAGTGATTGTGCAGGGAAATGCACTTGTATTTTAAGCATGTTTCGGCCTGGTAGCTCGAATTACGGTTAAGACCTACCAACAGGGGCTACATGCCCACATGCAGAGGCTGGCTAGAATATTGCATGAAATGAAGTGCAGTTAGGCATGACTATATTTTGCAATGTCCTCAAAATCGCCTGAGGGCTTGCAACTCTGTTCATCATTCAGATAACTTCTATCAGGCCTCCAGCAGTTTACATGCAAGTATGATCAGTGGTCGTCATCACAGCTTGGACGCTCCCTCTTGAAGGCTCCCTCTTGAATCCCAGCATGTGAAAACTGGAGGCCTCCAGCAGGCTGTTGGGATGATCCAGAGGATGTCTGGAAGCAAACATTTGCAAGCCAGCTGAAGTTTAGGGAGGCGGGGGGTTCAGGGTACGAAGAATGCACACAGAATAGATCCAACACCGCCCATCGAAATGGGTGGAGTCAGTTAACGGTGAGCAGCACCGTGCAGGAAGCAGCATGACAGGTCAGATATACGGGCATTTCCATAGTACTTCATGCAGTAGTAGGGCTACACATCATATTGCACAAGAAAGCAAAGAACCGTTTTGCGGGACTTGAATTCACAGTGAGCACAGTAGCCCCCACAGGACAGGAAGATGGTTCATCAGATGATACATCAGCTGGGTGCAAACGAGTAGGGATACGAGATTTTACAGTTTGCAACTGTGCAAACCGAGGTTCAGGGTGACAAGAGAGCTAATGTGGACAAGGAGAGAGCAGCTTTGCAGCAGAACCCACTCATGTACAATCGTGAATGAGTACCAGGAACCAATGAGCAGTCTATTTTGTCAAGCACCACAACGTTTGCAGACGTGTGCCCTTGTTATAGCCCGATTGAACCTCCGTCAAAACCACTGAAAGATACTTCCCCAGAAACTTCACCATCTTTGGTATCTCGTATTAGGCAAGCTGGAGATACTGGGGAGTCTGTAAACCAAGCATGAACAGAAAACGTGCTACAAGGGGGCTGCAGGTCTTTTGATACGCAGCCCTAGAATCTTGCCGATCCCATATCGGTCCTTGTTGGAATCAGGTTTATGCATGTGAAACAGACATCTCATTGGCAATGAGTGCCTGTGTGGCAATATGCGCCCGTTTAATTAGCATTCAAGTGCGGACCAACCAGGTGGAAAAGAAGGCATTGCACACAGCTTCGAGCACCCGACATGCTTGCTTGCCACATGGACTGTTGACAGGCATTGCAGGAGCCACTGACAGGTGCAACCTACTGTATTTCATGTGTCAAAGTGGTTTGGATGATCGAGTTTCTGCTGTACTGTCCTGACCAGACCTTTTCGATGTATTGCTGATGGTATTTGTTGCGCGGACTCAAGTTGAAAGCATAATCAAACACGATCTGTCCACTGCCTGTCCACTGCCGGGGTGCATAAGAAATTAAATTATATCATAAACAGGTAAAATAACAGGTAGAATCATTTGTTTTTACCATATTTATGATGTTATATTTTCCAGGTAAACTGACCAGGTAATATACATAAATAATAATACACAAATATTACCTGGAAATATCATATTTTTCAGGTGTTGAAACATTGCAGGACAGCTGGGACTATTTGAAGACAGCAGCTATCAACACTGTTGTTGCATCTAGTTAAATTCGGTGCAGGGATTGCTTCAGCAGAGTCGGTGAACTCCCGGACATTCTAGCACACTTCAACCACCATGATTGTTCGATAAGACTTTCTTGAAGAGACAGAGTGGTGTGTACCCTTGGTCCTCAAATACCTCATGCCCTGTGATCTCTCTGGAACAGATGGCCCACCTGATGTTCTTCACTGCTGCACATCATCCGATGCTCCTCATCAATCTCTCCCTCTCTCTGATAAGTTCCTGCTAGTATACTGTCGATGTACGCTGCGTCGATGTACCCCGCGTCTACCAAAAGAGGAACTGCAAACTTGACCTCAGCTACAGCTCCTCTGGTTTCATTAGCAAACTGAAGGCAGCAAGTAAGGCAAGAGCTCCACAAAATACCAAGAAATAGGGCTTTAGAAGCACCTCAGACACAGCAAAAATCCTCTTTCCCCACAATACAAATCAATCTCAGGTGAAACTAGTTCGGAGAACCAGGATCAGGGTTCAACATCCCTTTTTCTTCTTTCCGAGACCTCTTGTCCCTCATTTTCGGGAGCCTATGCCTGCCACTGCACCGGCCCTCACGCCTTGATCTACCACAACCACCATGAGAAGATGCTCCTCAGTGACACAGCTTGCGCTGACTCATGAGGCGCGGAGCTTTCTTGTGAATCCCAGAGAGTTCTGTTGAAATATCTACCATCAAGAACCTTGCCCCTCAACCCTAACGCACGTGCTGCAGGAGTGATATCATAAACACAGTTTCCATTGTAGCAGCAGTAGTACGTCACTAGGCTGGACGGTATCAGTAATCCGAGGGGCGCAGATGCCCACCCTTCATCTGCCTCGAAAGTGTAGTGGTAGGCCTTGCAGTTGGAGCACCACTTACGTACTTGGATATCGGGAGCGGCTCGCAGGTAAGCCAATGCTTCGGTGAACGAAAACTGCACCAAATATTTCACGGTTGAGATTTTGCGTGTTGGCACAGAAAAAACATTTTTAGGGCATCCCGAGAACTTGGGAGAATTGGCATCAGTGTTTTGAACAGTTTTCTGAAGTGTAGTTGCGTTCTGGATCTTGTTTGCGGATTGTCGTCACATGTTCCACAGGGAAGCCAACTTGGGAGATTGCGTGCAGTATGAGGAACGCAGCTTGCTACTTTTTTGATAGGAAAGATTGGTTGGTAATGGGGAGGTGAACTGTGCGGTGCACTAGAAATTGATGATGAGATGCTCGAGGGACTTCCTCCATGGGAAAACATACCTGCCATTGACAAGCACATCGCAGATTAAGTAGGTGGTACACGGTTGCATGGTTGATACTGCGAGGAAGTTCCTGAGTAATCTTCTTTGGCTCTGTTGCTTCTTTTGGGTCCTGCGATGCAAAACCTTGACATGCAACATTTCCGACACCGTTTGAGCTTGTTGTGCTTGACGTACCGCACGGAATCTTTTGGCATTCCCCTTTTTGTATCAGACACTCTGTTAATCAGGCTGCAGCAGAGCCCCCAGAGGAATACTGTCCACTGATTCCTTGTTGCTGTGTTGCTGCGGTGTGATACCGGTCAACCCGAACCCCTATCTCGTCAAATCATCCTGGGATGGAGCATAATGTTGCTGTCAAGCTGCAGGGGAGTGGCAACCTTGGTAACACAGGGGTGTTGCTGACAACACGGCGCTTCAGCAACTCCTGGCGAAAAAAAACAAACGTGCTGATCCTCAGCATCACATCTTTAGCGTTCAATGTTGCCATGCACGTTGTTGGAGTACGGAGATGGAGAGTTAGACAGAATCGGCGGCAATGCATGGACCTGCAAGGTGGCACGAATGTGAATTCTTGCGAATTAACTGCACGTCTGCATCTCACTAGATCAAAGCTCAATAACCACTCTTCAGACACAGCCTTCAAACATCTAAAGCCTTGCTCATTGGATGCGTTTTGTTCGCAGAGTGAACGATTCGAATTCGCCTGAACTGCGGTGCATGTTGAGTGCGTGTCCGGAGAGCGACAAGCTGGCCCTAAGAGATCGTTGCATTTTCCCGGTAGCGTGCTGCTTCCTTTAGGTGCTTGAGGTATGGATGGGGCAGCGGCAAGGCGCTTGCTGACTGATGCGATCAAGAGCTTCCATGCTTCTCCCAAGCACCCTGTGAGCCCCAAACGAGTGGAGCAATACCAGGTGTGTATGTTCGTACTGCTCTGTGAGCAAGTAGAGATGGCCGTGTGTACGACTGTCGTTGATTTCCAAGTGCAGATTGTGTGCCGAGCAGCAGAACTAGCAAAGCAGCGTGGCATCATAACAAAGAGGAGGAAGGCGCGAACGCTCCTTCAGCAGTATCAAGGCGCTGATAGGTGCGTATTACAGCTGTGGTTTCCTGCGATTGCTTCGCAACGAGCTGTGTTGTGATGTGACTGCGTAGCAGAACGCCGCACACGCCGTGATTCTGCTTTTGTAACATTAAAAATGATGCAGGTACATTCAAAAGAGTGTTGGGAAGCTTCTGGGTGAAGAATACCGTGCAGCCTTGGCACAGAACGCTGCAGCCGGAAGTGAGCAGGAACCAGGACCAACAACAGAGACGCACAGCAGCGCAGGTGTGACATTGACTGCCTTCACCATATCACATGCTGAATTATATGAGTGCTCTTTCGTTTCGAGGCCTACCACCCTGCACGAATAGATGCATTTGCTCAGCATCTTGCAAGATCTGCATCCACGTATCGATGCAAGCAACCTGTGGTGAATGGATGGGCTTGGTGGCAAGCTCTTCTTTTGGTGCACAATGTATGGCATGGTGTGGCTTTTTCCCTACAAAGGAAAGGAGTGGAGAGGGTGTAAGTTGCATTCCAAGGGTGCAAACAGGACCAGTCTCATCGCTGAGCGATCTGATATTGCATGTACTTCCTGGGACAAGAAACCCTGAGAATGAAGCATGCTTCTCATATGTATGGACCAGTAAGCAACACCGGATGTCTGGTTCACTGCAGTTGCTTCAAGTGGAGAGGGTGTAAGTTGAAGGTACGTGTGCAGCGGAAGGGAACACAAACAAGAAGAAAAAGAAAGCGGCACGCCACAGCAGAGCTGGACAGGGCACCATCAGCACTTCCGAACAGAGCAAGCAGCGTGAGCAGCCTGTCTGCACAGAGCAGCATGCTGCCAAAGAAACAGAGCATAAGAGAGAGCATACAGCACGCAAGTCTGCGAGGCCAGCTGCAACAGACAAGGGCAGCGTTGAAAGGACCGCCCCGCCACGGTGGTGGATGCAGGCTCCAACATCGGGCTGGCGTCCATCCTCTTCTCGCAGCTCATCAACTTCGATGGCGAGGTCATGGCTGTTGAAGCCAACCCCTCCACGCTCGAGGTGAGCTCCTTCTTGCGCCTTTAGCGCCTGCAGGCATGCTGTTAGTCTGCCTGTGCCAGAACACTACTACCTGAATGTGTGATTACCAGTGAAAAGTTGAGTGCCAACATCGCACTCATTTCCCCACTGTATTGGAACAAACCTGTGAAGATATATAGCAGAACCACTAAGCACCGTCACACTCAGATTCTATGGCAACACCTAGACTCCCAACAAATACACCTGGAATACCCACAAGTTATATCTGACCGCCACAATATTCAGTGGCTCTTCAAGCGTACTTCAAAAATACTGCATGCAGATACTGGAGGAGAACGTGTCAGGGTTAGGGGATGGTGTGACGGTGGTGGCAGCGGCGCTAGCACCGGTGCATCTAGCAGGTGGCACTGTGAACTTCGTAGGGCAGGGGGACGCCTACTGGGGGTTCCGAATAGTGCCTGATGACCAACTAAATGACAAGATGACCGTCCACAAAGTGCCCACCAAATCTCTTGCTGATATCAAGGTGCATTTGATCTCATTATCCATTGATGTGCACATGATACAGGTGCTGCGTAATGTGCATATCCCGCTGTACAACAGCGAAAGTGCATCGACAGGAAATAATGTATGAGTATAGTGATGCTGATCAATGCCCAGGGCTGTTCACAGTTGGCATTTGGAGTACAGTTACGAAATTGTACTGAAGAGTGACCTCCTCTACAAAATGATTACTTTTCATTTACCAAACTTTGAGGTCCAGTTGCGCAGCTTTTTTTGTTGTTTCCCCTGCTTGGTTGGTGATGCAGTGCCATGCATCTTGTCGGGGGCGCCTCTGGTGCTGAGCAAGCAGACTACTTGCAGAAAATGTCGAGAAATGGAGTAATTGACTTCATGAAAATCGACATTGAGGGATACGAGAGGGAGATCTTCACCAATGAGGCGTCGTGGCCGGTGCTGTGCGAGATGCGATGCATCGCCGCAGAGGTGCATGACTGGATGGTCAAGGGCTGCTCACAGGCTGTGAACAAGTTCCTTGACGTACGCTTCGCCTAGTTAGCTTGTGATGCTGTTTCTGTGCTTTTCCATGCAATTTCTGGGCAGCACAGCAGTCCAACACTTCAGACAATTGGTAAGAAGACTCTGAATTTTTAGATAACCACTTCGGAACATTCTATTCCAGGAGAGTCCCACCAGTCGGTGCAACACAGCCTGGTGTTTTCACACTTTATGTTATCATACTCTATGTGTCCTCGAGCGCCTGTTGCACATTTAACTTTATCACACATCAAGAACAGAGTCTGCGACACCTATTGGAATACGAAGCTGTTGCTGCAATCGCGTGTCGTTCTGCACTTGTCTTTTTGTCACGTTAAAAGTTCAAAGACGATTAAAGTGATTTTTTTTTTAACGTTGGCCTGAACTCTGTGATACTGTGCAGAATGCCTGCCAGGATGACCCCTTCAGACACATCGCCACTACCGGAGAGTACACCGTGTACTGCCGCATGAAGATGCTTGCTGACGACAACTGGGAATAGCCTTTAGCCTTTCTTCGTACGGCGAAAACATCACAGGGCCAGAATGTGAGATACTCATTCCATCTAAGCCCACGCAGGGGGGGGAAGAGAGGGTGGTCGGTACTCCACTCGACTGGTTTTTTGCTGTTCAGAAGTTGAGCGTTGCTTGCTGTGGTTGCTGAATGCCAACAGCGTGAGCACATTGAGGCAGCAAACTGTGTACATGCATGTGTATCGTGGGTGTGTATCGTGGCAGCATCGATCGTGTTGTGCACACCATCATAGCGAAGGGTACAGTGTGGGTGTACTTGTCCGAATTTGGTAAGTTTTCGTGCACCTTGCCATGTGTGTGTTGTGCCCACGAGATAGAAGCGAGCAGGATTCAATCAACGCATGCTTCTGCATGCGTCAGTGATGTGAATTGTCACTACATTTCTTAGAACAATTTAGCATTGTTGGGTCTAATTGCCTGGAACAGGAGAACGCTGTGCCACACCTCATAATACATTGAGCACATGTGGAAGATATTGCCATTGGGGTTTCTGTTGGACGTGATCATCATTCCGGAACGACATCAACATGTATATTTCCCTTCCAGAACCTTCGATTACGATCCTGCAAGCACCCTTCTCAGCATGCATATTCTGTCGCAGTCAATACAAACCCCATGTGTGTGAAATGGTTTCAGGCTCTCTCTGAACCGTCTGAAGAGAGTTGTCAAATCTCCAGGAATGGTCTGTGGGGTGGTGAGAAAAACTTCAGCCAGATCTGGTATGTTTGTTAAATGGAACCAAGATGAAGTTGATATAATCGGATGAACCAGTGAAGTGTGCTCACAATGAGAGAAGCTGTTTCAAGGCATGATGGCCAGTACAGCTAGCTGGAATAACAGTTTCTAGCTCAGTACACAGTGGCCAGCATACAACAGAAGATAGACATGTGGCTGTTGCGTGTCAGTGTGGCAAACACATCTCTCTGTCAGATTTTGTTGGAGATTGAAACTGGCCACTATGCCAGTCTCATCAGCCACAGGCTCTATATACTTTTCTCCTTCTTGGCACAGCCAACGAGGCCGAACTCTACAGTAAAACCTCCATACATACATTGCCCCCTCTCCTCAGTGCTAGTGATCATGAGAGCAAAAATCAATACAACTGCTATGAGAGCTGCCACATTCACAGCATGCATATGGCGCTTATACAGTGTAAATGTAAAAGGAAGACATGAAAGATACAACAATTAGATGCAATCTTCACAGTCGCTACAGGTTGGGGTTACGATTAAGGGAGAGTTTGGACTTCCAAAGGGAAACCTTACTACGCACACGAGGGACTACAGAAACACACGCATGCTGTTAACACAAAACGTGTTGAGGCACATGTGACAGCTACAACATGAAGCTGTCACACAATAGACCGTGATTCGAGATATCCAAACTACCCCCATCGCCCAAAACACCCCCCATCGATGGGGACGGCTCCTCTTTTCAGAAGGAGAGTAGTCAACATCTAATCATCAACAAAAAACCTATGCCTGTGAGCAAATGGACAACAAAGAAACGGGGCCACGAGCAGCCTGGGAATCCCAATGGGTGCTCTGCACACCATACATTCAGCACGTGAGATGTTGAACGCCTCGCTGTGTTCAGAATGGGGCCTCAAGAAGGCAGGCCTAGGCAAACCTGAAAACATTCAACAGGGTAGACATGTAAGGGACATGTTACTGTTGCATGTTCAGCTGCTCCTGGTGCACAAACAGGCTGTGGAAGCCGAGTGGCACACGCTGTGGCATGGCGATCGTAGCCACAGGTGTCTCTGACATGGTCTGGGCATCATAAACCTGCATGCCGACAGGGCTCGTTGTAAACACAGCACGGTAGCCATCCCCTCGTGAGCTCTGCTGCAACAGTACCACTAGCAACAGTACAGTATGCATTCATCATGCTTGTGTGTTTGGGACATCCATTCGGCGATTTGTTTTGAAAACTAGAAAAAGCAACACCCAGCATGGATCACACCCAGCCAGTCCTATGGAGGAAGACAACGCCGGGAAAGGCAGAAAGATCACGTTGTTCAGGTCACTTTGCTGGTGTTTGGTTACACCTACGTCATCTGACGGCGCTCACTTTTAACCCATCACAAAGCCACAAACAGTGCAGTTTGTGAAGGTGAAATCTAGACAATTTCAGTCACATTAGTGGCCATGTGGTCTTTGCTTTGACTAGATCAACTAAAGGAGGAAAAGTTGAGGGAACAGAGGCAAATATGTGTGCACCTGCAGATGACAAGTTGGATCAGGGCACCCTCCTCCCAGGCCGCTGCAGAGTGGAACGCCACAAACGGTTCAACTTCAAACCATCGCAGGCCCTCCTCAGGTGCAGTCCGCCTCAGCAGTCCTATCCTACTGGGCATCTTGAGATTTGACCTGCACGCACTCTGCTGCTTTTGTTCCATGATACTCTTGTCTGTGCTGTTGCTATCAAACTGTTGCAGTCATACTGGTAGAGTGGGCGGTCAGGATTACTATAACCACAGGTTAACAGGATGCATGTAAGGTTGCTGCGCACTTGAACGGAGGCGTGTTGTCCTTGACCATGGCTACAGGGTCAGCATGCAGATCATGGTCCATGAATATAGCATAGTTCTCAGTAACTGCAAAGTCATGCATCATCTGAGGAGCCTGCAAGCATTCGTGGCAAGTTTGAAA
>JAUMHD010029209.1:0-27966 GCA_032359135.1 Ulvella scutata | reverse complement strand
TGCCACGACCACGAGCCAGGGCACAACTCAGATACTGCCTACTGATTCGCAACCACAAACCCCGATCTACAACACCAGTGGAACAAGCAACAGTAGCAAGGTTCTGCAAGGTTCTGCCCCTTATAAGGAATAGTTCGCTGAAAAAAATACATTTTCGCAACTCCTTAAAAGCGATGATCATCTGGAATGATCACAAGGCATGATCACAAGGAGACTGAAGAGAACAGTAAGGAGTGTAAAGTTACAGAGCAGTCACCCACCTGCCGCACAGCAGGGTCCAGAGATTCAGTAGACCGTGCTGCAACATTCGAAATCGCAGAGTCCAGCTGCCTGCGCCATCTTGTCGCCCCCGAAACCAGCCACGTTGCCACTCGGGTGCTCTGCTTGCCACCACCCCTTGACCCAGCCAGCTTCTCTTCATCGTCCAGGCTCCCCCTGACAGTGTCCTCGTCTTCTAAATCGATTGTTACAGGATGTGTAGACCTCCCTGGGTGGTCTCGAGGGTCAGTTGTGGTAGCCTTGTTAACTGTTTGTTCAAACTTGTTGTTAAATGTGCGTTCCGAGGTGGATTTGGCGATCAGGGCGCAGTAAGCGCTGTCTTGCTCTATTCGCAAGAGGTGCAGCACAGCAAGACCGCGTGCTGTTGCCTCCAGCTTCCTTTTTTGCCCCCTGAAGCACAGCCTGTGCGTTGTATATGACCACTGCTGCGTGCTGTGCTGCATGGAGGGCCCCTGTCCAAGCAAAAGGAAGGCTGATCGGGAACCACACCATACCCAAGAAGGGCATTCATGAACTCTACACTTTTGAGGTATTTTGCTGAAGCATAATGTTGATGTTTGCCAGAAGCTTTCACTTAGGCTGAATAGTGTATTCATGTAACCGATTGGGAATAGCGCTGCATCATGTTTCCTTGGGGACTTGTAGGAGACACTGGCGCTAACAGACAGCTCGTATATCTCACACATTCCGACACAGTAAATTCCAGTCACGAACCTTTTTCATTCTTGTGCTAAACTTAGTTGAACATGTGACTGTGAGAACGAGGAAAGCGACAAGAAAGTAACCACCAGAACTATTTCTGGGACATGTGCTGCTGCTGTACTGTCGTCCAGAACGTCACCCCATCCAATGGGATGCCAACAATTCTTCTGTTTATAAGTATTCAATGATGGGAATCCCTAGCATGGCTCTCATGAAATATGTACAACAACTCGCTCACATTCCGAGAGCCAGGCCCGAATCACCTCCCATGCTGACAACGAACTGATCTGACGTACGTTACATGAGAAACATATATACAATGGTCTGGCTGAGTGCACCATTTATTCTGCAGCAGCTCATTAGCCTTTAAAAAATGAATAGAAGAAGGTTCGCACTTGCCCGCACGTTTAGGTGCCGCCTCCTGCCACATAGCCGCACAATCTACTTCACGAAGACCTGTTAAGAACCGTGCATCCCTCTGACGAGGACACGTGCACCATACACTGCGCATGTCAGGTGAACGGCAAGGCTGCTGTGTCGGGTTGGAGTTGAACATTCGTGCACCTTGCACCACGATCCCCAAACCTGCCATGTCTCGCAAATCTCTTCAAGTGTTACGTGAAGTCTTAATGAAAGCATGTGTATACTGTCCTTGTGCCGTTCTGGCTCCCTACAACAGCGTTCATGCAAGTGAGTTTGGACTCCAACTGTCACAACTTCGCACTTCGACCAAGATGAACAACTTCTATCAACAGAACCGCTTGCATGCTTATGCAGCACTGCCTATCTCTGGCTCTTGTCAATTGAGATCAGGTGTGGCTACCAGCACTAACTCTCGATATTGATTGAGAATTCTCTATAATCAGCACATGCATGGGAGTCACGAGACCAAAACCATGCCCAAAATCACAATAAAATTTGGAATCCTGCTGTATCCAAACCGGATCTGGACTGCCTGTGCAGTGCCCATAAAGCCTGGGACCTGCTTCTGCCGCCGAGCAGTGGTTGTCGTCGCAGAGTCGGTTGTCTTCGTCGTCTTCTTCTTCTTCTCTAGTCTCACAAACACATCAGCAATCATGCCTTTCGTGACACAAGTGACCAGCTCCCGCACATCCGTCATTGCCCGCTCCTCAGGCGGCAAGATCAACATCTCCAAGCAGGGGCTGAACTCCGTGAAGAATGATGTTGTCAGGAAGAACCTCCAGGGCGTTTCCGACAGCATGAAGAAGGCTGACTGGGTTGATTCTTCGGGCCGCAAGGGTTCGCATCCTCTCCTTTCTCGCACTATCTTGCTGTTCTCTTCCTGTTTCCTCTCATGCCGTGTGTACACGAATTTTTTTGCTTGTGCGCTTTACGAAAACTGCGATCTGAGTTGTTCGCACGTGGATCTCCCCAACACCTCAGTCGCAAGATTTGGCGCACAAAAGGGCGAATTTGCAATCTCGTCCACGATCTCTGTTTTGATGTGCTCTGCCAGAATTCTTCAGGGCAGCTATGCACATCTTGCGTGCTGCAAGCGGGTACCCTGCACAAGCACTGCTGCATCGTATCTGCTGCTCTAGGACCCGCTCAACGCTCCACGCTGAGCTCTGATGTTTATGGATCTGTACTTAAATGCATCTACGTCAGTTTTGAGAGGTTTCGTCGTGGTCTGCGTCATTTTGTGCTATTCTCGGTCCGTCTACCATTGATATCGGGTCATCGCTCCAATCACTAGCCCACTGTACACGTTTACGATATGTATGCAATTGAGCCGTGCTTGGTGAGTGTGTAGTTCAGAGGTGTTGTCTGACCTGTGCTGTCTGACGGTGGTGACGTGCTCACTCCATTGCCACATTGATCCCACAGACAGATCTTCGTCTGGCAGATCTGAAATGTACGAGGTTGCACAGTAGGATTTTGAATCCTCCAATCCATACGTCGTCGATCTGACGATCTTGCGCCTGTGATTTTTCCGTAACTCCACGCTTACGCAGTTCAACATGATACAGGCAAGAAGTACGGCGTGTACCGATTCCAAGACAAGTATGGCGCAAACGTGGATGGCTACTCCCCTATCTACACCCCTGATGTCTGGTCCGAGAGCGGTGAGGAGTACAGCCTCGGCACAAAGGGTCTTCTTGCCTGGGCTGGCCTGATTGTGGTGCTTCTTGGTGTGGGCATCAACCTGGTCGTCTCCACCTCCCAGCTGGGCCAGTAAATTCTCCTGAAGAGAAGCTCTCGCACCCGTGCAGAGAAGGGATGCTGCAGATGCTGCATGTGCGAGTGCACGAAGCAACTGTATGCAGTAGTAGCACATGCAACCAACTACCAGTCGCATGGTGATTCTCAGTGTGTAGAACTCATGTAACTTTGTCTGGGAATGAGAAATGATCTCACTGGGTACCCAACTTGTGTTTACAGTTCAGATGTATATGAGTTGTCAATCTAGTTGTGCTGCCACAATCAGTTCACGTGTCAAGACTGTCACCCAAAGCAGTCGCACTGCAGACTGGATCTGTGACTCTCTACTGTGCCAGCTCTAGTGCACAACAAACGCACCAATGGAATCATGCATCCAACGTCATAACCAATGTCTTGCCGCCCATGTCTAGTTTTCGAGAGACCTTAGTTGTTGGAACTGTAGATTTGTCGACCGATTGAGTTCTGGGATGCCTGGCATCTGGGTACAGTCGCACCCCTGAAGTCTCTACCGCACATCTTACAAGCCTTATTTTTCTGCTGGTGGTTTCGATGATCCTTCGCTTGCACTTGGGCACTTGCTTCTGGCCGCAGTATGGTGGATGCTGGCTTCCTGTGTGGTCCTGGTGCTCCAGAACTGAAGGCAGCTTCAATGCTGCTGCCGCTTGGCACCCTCGGCATGTCGAACTTTGGCCCCACAGCCGCTGTCCTGCAATCTGCCTTCGCTCCTGCAACGTGGCACAGGCACCGTTTGTTTTTGAGTGGTTTGTTTTCGATCGGTAGTGGAACAACTGGGTAGTACGATAAGCAGTTCTGGGTAGTGGAACAACTGGGCAGATCCAACTTACATTGACATGGCACCTTGAAGTAGAACAAGAGACGGGGTGATAGAAACCATGGATGTGTCAAGTTGTATCGATAGTGGCGCAGCACGTTAGCACACAAAGCGCATAGGTCTAGAAGCATCACCATGGATGTGCTGTAGCTGGTAGGAACTGAACCGTCTAGGCACATGAGAATGTGTGTAAAGTTACAGGCATAACTCCATAGAATAGCTCGTGTACCAGCAAATCATCGATTCCCATGCGAATGCACCACCATAGAGAATCTGAAACCAGCCCAACTATGCGAGCACCGCAGCCAGCATCCATGGAACGCCTACAACTGAGTATAAAGAACGCCTATGCAACAACAAAGAAAGCAGCCCGCCATAGATAGCGCCAGTGTCTGCATATGTGGCGCACAGGCACACCGATATGCAGCGCACCATGTCTTACACGCCAGAAAGGTAGTGAATAGGCGTGAACCCAAATAGCCATTGGCAAGGTTCAAAACGCACATCGGAAAAGAGGCAGAAAGTGCACATCAGTGTGCATTTTATACCTCGATTCCGCTGCTGCATTGTCGCAGCAAGCGGGTGGAACAAAACTGACATCAGGGTCGACATCAAATTTTCCTTTAATATTCAACAATCGTGGGCCAGGGGTTCAGGGGCGGTGCTTCACACATGCATGCTACAAAGCTTGATCACATGTGACAAATAGTTCGCACATGCATGCCCCACCACACAGGAACTCTGAGCAAGACTTTCTCACCTTGGGTTGTGGACCTGCGCGTCGAAGATGTCCTTCCACTTCCTGTGCATGGAGCTGTGGCCCCCTCTGGCCACCAGTTCCCTTCACAGCCCTCAACCAAAGCACCGCCATGCCTGCTTGCGCAGGGTGTTTGATACGTGGCTCCTTTTCCGGTCTTCATTGCTTGCTTCCTCGCGGGGGTTTGACCCTGTAGCCACGCAGGTGCCACTGCCGCAGATCGTACCGATGTCTGATCGCTGCCGCCTCCGACGCTTGTCTCCACACTGCATGCATCACTGCCGCCGCACACACTGTAGTAACTCTTGTTGACGACGTTGCACATTCTGATTGGTTTGGGCCGCGGGGGGTATTTTGCAGTCAACAGCAGCCTGCCCTGTTCCCCAGAAAGCCCCCGACACTTCAAGGCACTGGAGCCGGAATCAGGAGAACTGCTGGGCTGCGAAAGCATGCAGGAGCTTTGTGCATGCGTACGCGCGGCACGTTGTGTTGTCTCCCTTGAAAGAGTACGACTGCTGCCCCTTGAAAGGGTCTGGTGTCGTTGTGCCGGTGGTGCCGGTACTGAAGCGTTTACCGGTACCAGCTGGTACGGGGGTTGGTGACAGCGGGGGGGTGATGGCGCAGGCACTACTGGGTCAGCAACGCGAGGTTTGTGGGAGGGGGGCTGCGGATGGGGGTGCCGCGGTGTGCTTTCATCAACAGGGGCGCGTCGAACAGGCTGCTGTGGCTGCGGTGGCAGTTGCGTTGGTGCAGGCTCCAGTGCTGCTACCGGTGTGGGTGTGGCTACCGGTGTGGTTGCCGCGGCCGGTGTGGGTGTGGCTACCAGTGTGCGTGTGGAGCGCTGCACAGTAGCAGCTTTGTCCTGGTGGTGGGGCGCGAGCCGCAATCTCTGGGAGCTGTGGTGCTGTGCGGAGCTGGCGTTGGTGCGGCACTTTGCGGGGTGGCTTTCGGTGCCTCCTGGGGTGGCTTCAGGGGTGCTTGGCTCTGCCGACTCCCACTCTTTAGATGGCTGCGTGTCGGTGACCGGTTCTGACACTGTTGGAGGTTCTGGGAATGATGATCCATGCATCAGGTGGTGCTCACCACTGCCACTGCCACTACCGCCATGCATGTTGCGTGCGGAGTCGTCGACTGCAATGCATGGCTGTGCAGAATCTGCGATCTCCGGGCAGTCGGAACACTTGGTCACTTGGAATGGCTGCATGCATTTGCGAGGAGCTGCAGCGATGCTGTCTCCAGCTTCCCCTGTTGCTGTGGTGTCTACAGGGGTCTCAGCATGCCATGCATGCAGGTCTGTGCAGTTAACACACGAGGGTGAGTAGTGGTGCCCAATCATATGATCTGCGCTGCTGCCACTCGTAGCCACAGAACGTTCCAGTGTGACTGAATCTTCTTTCCATCTGGCAACCAAGCTTTTGAATGAAAGCTCTTCAGACAGCACTGCAGCGACATGGTGACTGCTTGTCCTCTGCTGGTGTTGTGGCTGTGATTTAAAGTCCGTGTACAGACACCGTCTCACAGTGTCAGTGGGTGCAAGTGCACACAGAACCTTCTTATCCAGTACCTTCTTCTCGTTTGATACCGCCTGTGCAGTTTTCACACAGCCCTTGACTCCAGAATCAGGTTCTTTAGATACTCTTGGAAGTATACTTCCAGCGGGGCCACCTGGAAATGCATGCCCTGGTGGGCTCTTGATGGCCGGTGCGTGGAGATCTGAGCTCAAGAGCATGCCTCGGAAGCTTCTGGAAGGATCATCACAACGTTCTCCTGCGTCATACAGACCCTTATCTGACAGCAGAGTTGGCCACCCGAGATCCTGCGTATTTCGAAGTCGTAGAGTGTTGGATGCTTCTGGATGGTTCCTGACATTTCCGAGGCCATCACACAGGATACGTTGTGGAGGCTGTGCAGATGTCAAACTTTCGGAGCTTCTGAGATCAAGTACACCTAGGGCAAGCTTGTGGTCTTCGACAGGCTCGATTACCTTGTTGATGTCGCTCTGGTATGTCATATTTCGTTGCCATGTATCGGTCGAACAACCCTCCCCTCCAGGTTTGAATTCCAGGGCGTTGTTAACATCCACGTCTTTGGTAAGAATCCTCTGCACTGAAGGTTCTGGAAGGTTCTGTTCTGGAACATTCTGATCCGTGTCTATGTATGCATAGGCTTCATGAGTGCGCATGTGGCGCAGTCGAGGGGAATGCTGTGATTTCGGACATGGGTGTGGTGGCTGTTGTGGCTGGCGGGGTGTACATGGAGATGGCTTGCATGGGGTGCCACTGGCATCTGCACCAATATGAAGGTTTGTGGTCATCAAAGTTCAAACGATTGAAGCGTTGGCAGATAACTCATTGCAGCATGCACGGCAAGCATGTAGCTATGGCACCAAGACAACGTTCTGGCATAACGTTGTTAACAATGCAAATGCAGCAGGAAAAGCATCATTGCACAGCTTGCTGCCGCACCAATCTGACGTGCTACAATTCCACCACGATTGCAAACAGACATATCTGTGCCAGCAACTGTGTTTACATGTCAGATGTGCCTGTTGCACCTTTCTATCTGGGCTGTCTATCATTCAATGCATGCTCGGCGTGCAAGAGTGATACTCAGTAGATGTTCTTTGAGATGACAACGCTAGTTTTATTTACACAAGTGGTGGTTGTGTGCTAGCTGCTTCTGGATGTTCAGGTTCTTTGCCCATCGAATGCATGTTGGCTTGTATCGGGCAGCTCAGGTAACCAGCACTGAGAATAACCTAGGTGTAGAAGCTCACCTTGTACGGAATTTGAGCAACATGCACCCCCGGAGATCCCGTGAGCACACGGTTTCAACCACGACTTCAGCTCGGGTTGAATTGCCTGAGAAGGTGCCCTGATCAGCTCATCCAGGGCATTCCCAGCCTGATTGACGTGTTTGTGTCGCTGATGATGCGCCTCAATAGTGCCATCTGACTTCAAATCGTACGAACGGGTTGCAGTTCGGGTTGGAGTGTCTGGATGGCAGGTGTTGGTGTTGTGTTTGCTTCTAACACCAGTTTGCTCTGTACCACCCGACTTGCTTATCTTCGAACTTGCTTTGTAAACTGTCAAGAAGCCTGATACACGATCTGGTGATGTGGTTTCTCGTCTGACGTGCTGCTGTGGGGAAGAAGGAGGTGTGAGCATGCCTGTTGCCCTTGGAGCAGTTTGTGTGCTGCCAGGTGCCATCCAGGCACTCGATGGCCAGCTACACGTACTCAGCGCATGCTGAGGCACAGAATCCGCTTGATCACTACCTGGTTTCAAGCATCCAGCAGTAACAGCTGCACCAGCAGCACCATCTGAAGCATTGCCGATGAAAGGCTTCTTGTCTGTGGAACTGGGGTGCTCAGGAGCCACGGAAAGGGAACCCAAGACTTCACGGGGCTTTTGAGTGTCTTCGTGACTCATTGAAGGTGTATAATGTGAGTCATCCTGCCTGATAAACGTCGCAGGCTGCAGAGCAGTGATGGTTCTGGAGAACGCCTCCACGCTTCTCTCCAGATCCTTCAGGCTGTCAGACATAGCAGAAAGCATAGTATGATTATACCTCACTGCCGCTGGATTCAACTGCTTGGAAGGTAGCTGGTAGATTCAGATTCATGACTGGTAGATGCTCTTGGGCCCATATCAAGAACAGCTATAACATTAGAGACCCTACCGGTACATATCCTGCACAAGAACACCTCATTTTGGCTGATAATGTAAAATCAACGACACATCCTGATTTTACTGTGATGTACAGTGAACACACGACCTAGATATATCTGCAATCGTCCGGTTCGTGTAACGTCTTCAGCCCCTGGCGTGGCGTGCAACGGCTCCCAGCTCAAGATGAAATCACAAGATTATTTTCTATCTTGTGTTCGGTATGGCGGTGTGGGATGCACACCTGCTTGATTTGCGAAGCCAACGCATCGCAGAATCTGTAGCGGCACCCGAACTATGACGACGTCTCGAACAGCAGACGCACGCAGGAAGGACTGAGATTTAAATATTCCTCTGAGGTTTGCGATGGATGAAGTTTCCAATGACTTCGAGAATCAATCCAACTGCTGTCCCAGAGATAAACAGAACAGGGCACCAAAACAAAGAAACGCAACACAAAGTGCACAGTTGAAACATGCTTGATAACCTTTTGCAGTTATCTCATGACTCTCGGCAAGCAACGATGCCTGCAGGGGCGTTCAAGGGTTCAAAATCGACGACAATCCGATCCCAAGAACACCCATGCCAGTACACTACAGTGTTTGTCCGTCAACGAGCAGCAACGTGCAAGCAAAAGAGACTTCAGAAACCATACTTACAGTCGGTTAAAGCTGCTCACTGCACATATCGGAAACTGTCTCTCTTGTGCAAGATGTGCTTGTGCAAGATGTGCTTGTGCAGCAGCCCGAACACGAGCCTCAAGTGGTGACAGCTGCAGCATTCATCTTCTGCCACTTGTGCTGGCAAGTAGATCTGTGTCGAGAGTGTGTACATGTGAAGCGAGTACAGCAAAGGGACACAGGACACAACAAAGCTGATCCTTCACCAGCTCCACTGGAAAGCGCGACCCTATTGGAGAAGCATTTTCAGACTGTTTCAGACTATTTTCAGCCATCAGCATACATGTGGGAAAATGGTGCCTGTGGAAGCAGGATCTGTGCATTATAGAGTTGTGCTGGTGCTGCTGTCAGCCTTCTTTCCTTGCACAATGGACCATGATCAATAAACATAGCCCCTACAACACCAATTTTGTGTTGTCGTCATCACCTTGCGCTGTTGTGGCAGGTTCTCAACCGAGACTAGAAAGCAGCAGCACATCATAGTGGAAACGCTGGAAGGGGCCACGTCTGAGTGACCTTGAATCACTGTGATAAGGCTTCCTTACAGTACAGAAGGACATTGCTCCCGACAGTGAATACAATGCGTACACCAGCAGCATCGAGGCACTCCGACAGTGTATGGGCTCAGTCATGGCAACACAAAACGAGAGCACACTGTCATGCAGACGTGGCTATGTGTACAACCTTGAATACACGTAGATCGATTTCAAGCCCACAACACTCCTCTCCTAGCTTTCCAGCCAAAACTTCACATGCACCACCTCCTCCACAGCCTTGCAGTTCAATCTATTCTAGCATGCCAAACCTGCAGGTGCCTGCCCAAACACAGGAGGGGGCATGCATGCTCATCATGCGCCCACCACCACACATTGCAATGTATGCATTGGTCTTGGGATTGGGCCTCTTCCAACCAGGTAGGCCCACAACCACCTCCCCTCAAGCCAGACCACCTAGCGGCACCTCAGATGCTTGTTGCTCATCCTGGCAACCTCCCTCCTCTTCTGCGACGCTTCAGAGCATCTTCCTGCTCCTCCTCCTGAGCTCTTCCCCTGGCTTGGGGTGGCGGGGAGGGGGGGGGGTGCAGCAGTATTCATATATTGTGTCAATAAAATAGTATCTGCAGGGCCTGTAGGTTGACCGGTGTGGGCGCATATCTGGAGAATCTGTGGGGTAGTGCAGGAGACGATAATGTCACCATAGTGGCCATGTTGCTGAGAGCACCTGTAGGCACGGTACCTATCGGCAGCGCTGCTGTGCCCCCCTCCCAGTGCCCCTCAAGGTACTCTGCCAGCACGCCCATCTCCTCCGCCCACCTGTGCCAGGCCACACTCACAAATGGCTCCATGTGGGTAGAGGGGCTAGATCAATTCCCTGTCGTTGCTTCGGTAGTGGCATGTCCTGTGCCGTTAGTGCGAGGTCGAGCTAAGTTGGCATGCGATGATTTGCTGGTACATGAGCCATGCTATGGAGTTATGCCTGTAAGTTTACACAAATGGATCCAGCGCTTGCAGGCTGGGGCGCAGCACCATTCAGCCGTGCCAACGTTTTGGAGTGGGTTCCATCTGCATCTGCGCAACCGTGTGCGGATCCGATCCACTGAGAATGGCCGCACATCTGTACTGAGAAAGGCTGCACCATATGCGGACTGATTACGTGTGGCTCGCCTGCGGCACGTGCCTCTTCCTGGGCGTGCAGTCCACAGCCAGTATTCATATTGTCATATTCAGACACAACGCCCAAAACCTTGCCATCCGCAGAAGTGACCAGGTACCCCAGCTAATCTGTGCTCTACCAAGAACGCCACGGCTGCTGTGCCCTCCACCAGGGTTACTTTTGAGGAACTGGTACAAAGTAATTATTTCGGGGATCGTTTCTCTCTAAGAAGAAACGTTGGGGGTGGTACATAGAACAGCATTCATTATTTCCCAAAGATTTTCCGGCGTGACGTCCTCTCGAATCAGCTGAATATTTCGGCTCAGGCCGATCAAGCGGCACTGAAAGCAACCCTGGGTGCTGTGTCCTGGGGGAGAGAGAATGCTCGTGACACCATCATGTCCCGTGAAATAACAGTAAGTTGTCTTGCGTGCCTGACAAAGAAGGAGAACACGATATGGATCATGGCTATGTGCTGTGGATGGTGGGGACTATGGAGCTCTGATACTTATTCGAGAACTGATGACCCTGATAGTTGAGGTTCGACTTGTGCGCTTTTGACACGCTTTCCATCTATCTATGCTTTCGATCTCTGTCTCCTGATGCATCCTTTACATGCACATCACTGCTGCTGCAGCGCCTGCTGCATTGCCGTAAAAACCTGGTGGCCCTGCCAGTGCACTGGCGCCAGAACAAACTGCAACGAATCCAGGTCACTCTGCTCTACATGTATACTTTTCATCTCTTCACTTTGTTGGATAACTTCTACGCCCGTCTGGTCTGTTCCTGGATCCTCATCCTGGACAGAAGCTGCGGTGGTGGGAGGGGTGCTGCATTCCGGAACATCCCACAAATGGCGCTGGTCCTCCGGTGGATTACATAAGCCTGTACACGTGTACTCAGACACGATGAGAGATGAGTCGCTGCAGTAGCTCTGACACATTCGAAGGTCTTCGAAGAATGTCGTGTTGAATATTTGCATCCACAGTCCGACAGTGGTGTCTGCATGCACAGAGCTAGTGGGTCAGTGAGTCAGTGAGTGAATCACTCCAGAGCACATTCGGCATGTGGCGTTCTGAACTTCTGAACATCTAAAGTTCTAGAAATCTGTTGGAATAGGAGCAAACAGAAGATGCTTATGCTTTCAAACCGGACAGGTAGTGCACATACATGAACAACAGCAACGAACACAAAATACAACCGCCACTTCATTCAAACGGCAAACAGAAAATTCAAAAACTTGGACCAAAAATTTCCCAAAGCCCTGAAAGAAGATGCAAGGAAGCTGATGCTCTGAAGCACAGTAGGGTTTGGAAGAGGACGCAAAGCAGAATCACACCTTCGTTTCGGGTTTGGCGCAACATGTGGTGGTTGGGGGCGATGAACTTCTCGACCACCTGACTGTGCACAGCGTACGCGCTGCCGAATGCATGCATGTAGTACTCCTCGCTGATGAGCAGCGCCAGCGGCTCATACCTGTGGCGGCGAGGTTTCCTGAGAGAGTGCAAGCTTGATATCGAGCACATGATATGAACATGCAATAGCAGATGAGGGATTTCCCTCACATGCAGAATTCCACCACATGCAGCGGCGGGGAGACTTCCCTAACTGCTGGAAGAGATTTTCGTGATGCTGTTGTGCCATTCGAGTGAAGTGGTGGATACTTTGCGTTTGTTGACTTTGGTTATTTGGATTCATGCCCATTCACTTCCTTTCCGATTTGTAAGAAGGCTCCCAAACAGTGGCGTTGTGCGGGATGCAAAGCTTAGGGCTCGAAATTAAAGAGCCCAAGTAGCTGATTAATGCGTTCATTCTATTTTCTGTGAGTTGAAACTTTACATGTTAATCGAAAACCGCAAAATTGGGCCATTAACGGCCGAATGAATACTGGGAGAATTAATAATGGCGTTGCGCTGTAACGTGGTACTGGATGTAAAGCAACCCATGAGACCACAGAATCAGTGAAAAGAGAAGAGTTCAGCATGCCATAGAAGCTCTGGTTCATAAAAAGCCTGTCTCTACCGTGGTTTAACACGCGAATATGCCGTTCAACGGCATCCTGGTTCACGCTTTCAAGGAAGTCCACTTGAACGCATGCAATACGTTCTTTGCGCAGCAGACGCACGCAGCAGATTTCTGATGTTTCGGTCCATATCGGTCAACTCTTATTGGCATTACGCGAGGAGTATATCAAGATACGACGGTAAACGCTTATTTGCCTGCCCCTATACCTTTTCACTTGCGTATTTACAAACCGGAAAGGTAGTGAATAGGCATGAAGCCAAATAGCCGAAAGCAACTAACACAACACATCCACCACTTCACGCGAATGGCACAACAGCGCCATCACAAAGGTAACTTTTTACTACCTTTCCAGCTTGTAAAAGGGATCCTTGATGTTCGAGTGTGTGTGTTTCTGTTGTTTGTGTGTTAGAGCGCATACCATTTGTCATCATTGTTGCCGTGAACGCCACCAGTCTTCATGCATCCGACGTAGTCCGCGCCGACAGCCTGCCACTGCCGCAGCACCTGTGGCAGGCGGGCTGCCGCCAGGAAGACATCATCGTCGATCTTGAGGATCCATTCGACATCGTAGAGTCGCGTCACCGTCAGCAGAAACGTCAACGTTTTGTTGGGCAGGCAGGTGTAACACTCCTGCATGCATGCATGCATTGATTTCACGGCGCTCTGTAGATTGGCACCAGTGGCAGTATTGGTATTCACGTGGGTGTTCGAGGCCATATTACACGTGCTGCGGGGTAATATACACTGAATTCAGTACCGATTTGACGTAACTGAAACAGTGTAATTTTTATATGAATGAAATTCCATGTATGAACTATATGAATGGCGCTTCGGCTGCTACTCCATTCATCGAGACGGTGCATGCAGGCTTAGCGTAAATTTACACGTAAATTTAGACTGCCACGCGCGGCCGCGCGTGGTGCGGTGCGGCCACACATATGCGGTGTTGCTCTTGCGCATGCATGCGCACCTCCGCATCAAGCACCAGAAAGGATTCCCCGAACTCCTGTTCCTCTTCCTTGATGCTTTTCAGAATGCCGCCGTCTTTTTTGGGCGTGCCCACGATGAATGCATGGCCGACACCCGGCAGGCGTTGAAGCACTGGTAGCCACGTGTCACGGATGGCCTGCCTCCTCTCCCAGTACATCGGCTGCCGGCTTGCTGCTGTCTGCAACGCATGATGACTTGCATTTCAGACGACGTTGGTTACATTGTTTTAACCAAGGTACCTTGATGCTGCTGTTCCATTCGAGTGAAGTGGTGGAAATTGTGTGTTGGTTGATTTTGGCTATTTGGGTTCATGCCTATTCACTCCCTTTCCGGTTTGTATGAAAGTCCCAAGTATTTTGGATTGTTCCATCGAATTGAGTGGAATTGAACGATACTGTTGATCAATGGCCAAGGACAAACCAGGGTTGTTTGTTAGGAAAGGAGAAAATGAATTCATCATCGAATTATTCTTTTTTGGGGGGCGGCACATAGCACAATTCAACACTTTCCGATGCTTTTCCGGGTGAACTCCACTCAAAACAACTAATTCTATCGGCCCAGGCGTCCAGGCCGATAAGTCGGCACTAAAAGCAACCCTGGGGCAGGGGTTGGAGAAAGTGGGGGGGCGGGGGCGGGGGCAGAAGCACACAAAGATGCCAACAAACACGTCCAGCTTGGGCCGATCAGGAGCTGCCTCCCTGTGCTCTGGATCTTGGATACGCGCTGCTTGATCACCCTCCGACAGTACCCTTGTAGCCACCCTGCATGCATACGCGAGCATACACCACTGACCCCTCACCATTTATCTAACGCAAGCTGGGCTATCCGGTTGTATTGTATGGCCGTAATGGCCTTAATGTATGGCTGTGATGGTCGGCTATACTGTGCGGTTGTAATGTCCGATAGGAATGTGTGGTTGTAATGCCCCGTACTTGCTTCGCAAGACACCAAGCAAGCAAGCAAGCAAGCCAGCAAGCAAACAAGCCAGCCAGCCAGCAAGCAAGCCAGCAAGCAAGCCAGCAAGCAAGCAAGCCAGCAAGCAAGCAAGCCAGCAAGCCAGCAAGCAAGCCAGCAGGCCAGCAGGCCAGCAAGCAAGCAAGCAAGCCAGCAAGCAAGCCAGCAAGCAAGCAGGAGCGCACTCTGCCACAGGCTCTAGAACCAAGAACGGCAGCTGCTTGTAGCTGGCCACCTCCTCCTCAAACGCCAGATCCTTGCTGGCCTCCTCAACCCTTCTGATGTCTGCAAACGCGCCCCTCAGAGACTCCACATTGTGGCGGATGTCTGGCTTCTCTGTACCTCTGTGCGCTTCAGATGCTCCAGTGGCCCCTTCAGACACTCCAGCAGCAGCACCAGCATGATCACCAACATCAGCGTCGTTTGCCGGCTTCTCGTCCTCAACAGACACTGTAATATTATTAGACACTGTACTATCTATCGCGCTGTTGTAAGAACTATCACCAGAGCTACTATCAGAGCCATCATCAGAGCTATTATCAGAGCCATTGTCAGATCCATTATCAGAGCTTTTGTCAGAACTATCACCAGAGCCAGTATCAGAGCCACTTCCAGACCCATGGGAGGTCTGCTGGCTGCCAGAAGCAGTGCTTTCCGTGTGCCATGTCTCAGTGCTGGTGTTCTGTCCAAGCTTTTGTGACTGTTTCTGAACTGTTTCGGACAGTTTCAACATGTTTTGGACCCCCGAAAAGCTCAAGGGGTCGACTTCGGTCCCGAACACCACAGGAACTGTCTCCTCAGACTGTTTCCGAAGCTGCTCTTGATCCTGTGGCTTCAGGTGGTCTTCAGCGCTGCGCCCTGGGTGAGCTCCGCGTTCCACCACAGCACTTCGGGTTTCTGTAGAATTAAGGCTGTTTTGGGCACCAAAGCTCGCGTTTAGCAGCATATTATCTCCTCCAGACAAGACTTCTAGCGGCTTCTGCATGAGGTCGCTTCCACTAGTCGCTTCCACTGTAGCTCCAGTGTTTGCACCTGTAGCCACGCGCGTGGACGTTGCTGTGGCTAAGGTGGCGCCAGGGTGGCCGCTGGTCCCTCCGCCAGCGGCTTCTGTGCCATGTCCAGAGTGGTCCGTTCCCCCACCACCTCTGGTCATCAGATCATCTGAGTACGCATCAAATGCTTGGACGTCATGCATGTCATGCAAGTAAGAATGCGAGTCGTATTCTGAGGACAGCTGCTCAATGTGGATGGGGTTGGCAGCGTCGTAGGTGTCTGAGTAGAAGTCATGTGTGGACTGCTTGTAGTCGTGAAGCATGTTGGCAGCCTCCTGAGCCTCTGGAACGTCTTGAAGGACCTCTTCTAGGTTATCTGAGTCATCTGTATAGAGCGAAGTAAGGTCATGCCTTCATGCCTCTTTCATGAACAAAATTCAAAGTAAAACTTCGGAACTTAGTACTTGAAATATTGGTGCTGTTGTGCCCGATAGCTTACAAACCGGAAAGGTAGTAAATAGGCATGAACCCAAATAGCCAAAATCAACTAACAGTGCGGTGCTGTTGTGCCATTCGAGTGAAGTGGTGGATGTTGTGTGTTAGTTGCTTTTGGCTATTTGGGTTCCTGCCTATTCACTATCTTTCCGGTTTGTAAGGAGTACTTGAAATAAAATAACACTAGCTGGAGGATCACAGCCTTTCCCTTTCCCACTGAAAGTTTGTAAGCGTACTCGAAAACACGCCATACCCACAGCCCCCACCTCCCTGAGACAACCTGGACTATGATTATGAGTTGCTGTGGTGTGAGTTATGTTGATGCTTCAATACATCACTTCCTTCTTGACAGTGCGAAGAGCACATGTGCACACAGAGTTAACAACTAAGTGGCAGCTGAGGAGAACGATAATCCCGTGTCTGTTTTCTGGCGATTCTTTCTTGATTGTTAGGTATCTGTGGTCTCATCCACTTTTAATCATGCAACAGACATGACCCTGAAAATACCAAGCGCACACAAATCTGGCATTGTAAGTCACCTGCAGTGATTCTGACCATTGATCACCAGTTTCGCTTAATTTGTTTTGGTATACACCTTAAAAATAGCCCGAAATGTTTATAACTGTTCTATGTAACGAAGCGGCACTGGTGATCAATGGTCATCTGAAGAGAGAATTCAGGGGATGCAACATTAACTGTAACAGTAGCCGTGAATATGCATGGTACACATGCATGCATGCAATGTGATTCCCACCTTCAGTCAGTGCGCCAGGTCCGCTGCTGGTTTGACTGTCGCCTTTGGAGACTTGCGCGGCTGCGCCCCTAACGCCACTTCCTGCAAGAGCTGTTGCCATCATCTCATCTGTTGAATTCTCTGAACAGTGCGGTGCAATGCAGGTGCACTGCAGTGATGGGATTGGACACGGATGATACTTGATCGATGTATTCTATTCAAGTATCACGGAAATGTATTCATTGAATACTATTCAAGTATCGTGATAATCATGAGCTATTCTACTCAAGTATCACGATAATCTATTCAAGTACCATGACAAGCATGCTTTCTGAAGGGAGGCACTCCAATTATGTGATCAAACGTCAAGATGCATGTGCTGTGTGGAAGCTGCTGTCTTGCAGTTCTGAACGTGAACGTTGCTGATACAAAAAAAAAGAGGAAACAACAGCATGCGTGAGCTGCAGCACCATGCTTCGATGCAACGTATGCTGACAGCCTGGTGTGTGCACCTGTGGTATTCTACGAACCGGAAAGATAGTGAACCCAAATAGCCAAAAGCAGCGAACACGAAATATCCACCACTTCACTCGAATGGCACAACAGCACCATCACGAAAATATTTCCCAGCACTCTTAACCAAACTGCGAGAGTGACGAAACACATTGCCATGACCCCGAGCACCAGATTTTACAAGTCTCTTCATGTCACATATGACACTACATGCTGGACACAAAGAAACACCTGATCCATCGAGTAAGGAGTGCTTATGATTTTATGTCGCAGAAAGCCGGTGCGCACCGGTGTTTGCCTGGGAATGGTGTTGGGGGATGGCTTGTGCTGTGCTCCCGTCACCTAGACTGATGCTGCTTAGCACTGAAGACGTTGCGATTGGCAGCTCTTCCCTCACATCCGCATGCTCATGAATCTCTGTCACGTGCTGTTGATGCTGGAGAATGGGCTCGGGAGCATGGTGTTTGCCATGTAGGCCGTGGTGGGGAATGGGAGGCCAGCTGCGTGCTCTAGCAATCAAAGTGAGCACAGCAACAACGAGAATGATAACAAAACAAGCTGCAAGAAACCTCCTAAATGCTACTACTGTATGTGCACGTGCTAGTTTCCTTTTGCCTCGCACGGGCTCTCGAACTTTCTTTGGCGATCCACTGCTCTTTGGAGTGGCATGCGAAACGCGACCAAGCATGGGTGTTCTACCCATGTCCATCATTCAACACTGCATCGTACTGAATAATGCAACATGGTGATGCACAGGCGCCTGTGCAAGCGATCGGAAAGCATGTACGTGAAAGCGGAGCCACTCTGAGCTGAGTGGGCTGGGCATCACCCTCGAGTAGGCAAGGTGACCAGACAAACATCGGGACAATGCTGATTGAATATGCGTATGAAGCCCTTGGTCGCAACGTTCGACACGAGCGCGACACGAAGGTGAACGGACGGCTGCCTTCGACATTCTCACGGTGCGGGCTGGTATCTGCATGCCTGGCCATACAGACACATACATGAGGCACTAACGGGCGTATGGTACACTTCAGATCTTGTAGCGAGGACTATGCAATACACCGCTGACCTCGACTGGGACAGTTAATTCAGAGGTGATTCAAACGCCCGAGCATAGATCTGACCTTCCAACCGGCTGTTCTACAGCCGCACATGCGTCAAGCGTTTATTGTCCTACTAGCTCCTGTCTTCTGGAACTGCATTTTCGGCACAGTTTTTTTGTACGATTCGGAGGACCAAGCGGCAAGTACGATTTCTACACATCATTGGTTCCCACTTGGCAAAGTTCAGGTTTATCAGGCTCCTTTCAGGTTTACCAGGCTCCTGTGATAAAAACTCTGTCACAAGCGGAGAGGCAACCACAATGCAAGATGGTCAACATTATGCCCAGATGGTCAAGACTATCTCGAGATATGTCTAGCCGATGCACGATTCTGACATCTATATACATCGACATACCTGACAATTCCATGCAGAAAGAATTCCTTTGTGCGACAGTGATGCATGGATAGCGCACTGGAGTGGGAGGGGGGCCTACACGAAATGAGTTGAGAGGGGCTACCTGCTGACTGTTATTACTACTTCGTTATGTTTTTCCATCAACGGACGATAGCGGGTATGTCAAGGATCCCTTCCCTTGGTCGCGCTCAAGAACATACTACGCACATCCTGCCGCAATCGAAACCAAACCTACCCTACTCATACGAGTTTCTTTCTTCCAGAGGCATCTGTGACAGCTGTGGACTGCCTCGGGCCGCGTGACGTGGCATTGTATCACATAGCAGATATTTGCACAGCTTGATATGGTGCGCCGGCAGGTTGACTCCAGAAAATGCACAGTGGGGGATTCCCCCGCAGGGAAGTTGAACAACACCAGGAAGGAGCACTTCGTGGGGCAACACCAGGCCAACACAAACACAAGGTCAAGCTGTAACATGTAGCCTGAGCAGCCATGGATGATGGCACACACCAACATCCGAATTATTCTTACAATCATGAGCATCACAGGTGCAACCAGGACCAGTGAAGACTTCCAACCGCCAAAAATGTGCCAACTTCAGGTAGACAGTCACCTGCCTAACCAAAGATTCATCATTTCTTTTCTGTACTCCGCATGCTTCAAGCACTCCAAGCACTCTTTCAGTCCAGAGAGCACAGCGCATAGCTCCTTCTTCACTTTTTCATACTCACCACAGTAAAACACATCGTTTGTCTGTTGGGTTTTCAAGTTTCAAACTCGATAGGCGTCAGCCAGCACATGAAGTGCGTTGAAGACCACATTGTCATCAACAGACCTTGAAAATGGCAACCGTGGCCTGTTCACCTCTTCCTCTTTGTCTGCCTCTCCCATTCCACTGACTTTGGATCCCAACTCAGTTCCAGATAAACCTGACATCCCAGGCAACCGGGTCTCGTACACTTCAGAGCAGTCATAGCAAGACTCAATGTGAATAGACTGAGATGCAGGGGCGAGGAGACGCTTCCCTTGTTGCGTCGAAATGTAGTTACCGGTGATATCAGGTTTGAATCCAGACGCAGCATTCGAACTCGAAGTCATTTGCACGGCCAGAGCTGGGATGGAGCAGCTGGCGGAACACAGCCTCGGATCATCAAAATAGTTAACTTTGAAGCCAAGCATCCATAGCCCAACAGTGGTAGCTGCACCAGTAGATACCGGTAACTATGAAGCACGTGCTCCAAATCGGTTGTATAAAATAAACATGGTAGTCACATGACAGATCTATGGTCGGCAAGAAATGCGCCAAGTGCAAGAACCGAACCAGCCAGAAACATGTTACATTACATGCTGAGACTGGCTAAGACACCAAAGAGTACAATATATAGGTGGTGTGCACACATCCACAGGTACAACACAACCCACCAGGGTTGGGCGCTTGTAACACATGAATGTTTCAAATCGAACCTTCAGAATCAAGATGCCGCAGGGAGTTGTGGTTGGCGAGCAGCGCATGCTTTGCAACACTGCCGGACACCGCGTAGGCGCCCTCATGGGCAAACGTCGGATACTGTGCGGACACAAGGTCCCTCTCAGCATTCTGTGGGAGCTGGATTGCCTTCTGTTTTGCCTTCGGCTCCTTTTGCGCCTGCATGCATCTATATATATGTTGCCCTTGTAGCCACATAAACGGTTTCGAAAACGTTTCTAGACATTGCTGAATCGATCTTGAGGCATGACAGAGAAGCGCAACACAAGCTCATGCGCTGCAGCCTCATATCGACCACTGAGGATAGCGTCAGTTTTGAATGCACAAACAGTCATGCACGGTGATGCACCTGTGGATGCATTACGTCCTAAACAAGGGACCTTGCCCAGCAAGGTACTGCAGTGCCACAGCACGCCCCCCCCAAACCAGCGGTATTGCTGTCATTATCTCTCTTAATACCAGTCAATCACACGTACACATTCATCCAGGCTAAAGAAGATGCCAGTTACAGCATCTGACTTTACAGGTTTGTGTTGCTGTGACACTTGAGTTTCAGGACATGACGTCTTTTTCATTCTGATTAGGACAATTGACTGCCTCCTAGGCTTATGGAGTTGCTTGCACACTCATCGTGTTTTCTGCTTACAAGCCTTGATGTTTCGTGCAGAGGATACGGTGCAGTACTAGAATCATACAGTTCTTCTTGTCTCAGAATCTCGTCATTCTTAACACCAGCTGCATCAGAACATACCATGCATCCAATGTAGTCGGTCCCCATTGCCATCCACTGAGCTGCAGCCGCAGGCAGACGATGTGGAGCCACAGCCATATCATCCGCAACCCTCAATATGTACATCGGGTCATATCGTTTCACCACCATAGCCAGGAACTTCAAGTACTTTCTGGCCCCACATGAAGTGCAATCCTGCATGAAAACATGCAGTACAATCTTTAAATTGTTTTTCTTCTTTCATGAATGCATGTGCTTTCTCAGGATCCTGTGAGAAGCGAGTGGTGCACACTTCCGGTTGTTTCTGTTTTTGTTTGGTTTGGTTAGTTTTTTTACTAAGAGAACGGTGTGTGTTGAAAACAGCAGCAGGAACAAGCAAAGCTCACTTATATCCAAGCCCTGTGTCACTGGGTCAGTTTGGATGTGCAGGCACACACATCCTAGCCGAATATAAGACTATTACGTAGTAGGTGTGATAATATGGCATACATAGTTGTAGTAACTCGTGTACCACAATATGATGATCTGCTGTCTTTACGGCCTAGTAGTTCTGGCATTTGGGTTTATTCCCATCGACTGCCCCTTGCGATGCATCTTCAGCTGTTCTCATTCTGCCCTCTGGACTGTATGAGTCCATGGTCCAAGCGGTCGGCGTCACCTCTTGGAAAAATCAAGTACATAAGCTGCCCCAGGGCGGGTAAACTGTGAAAACAGAGGCACATGAGCACCATTTATAACAACAGTTTGATGCTATGTGACCTACCTGTTGATGTAATTACTTGTTTTACCTACCTGGGCAAGAGTCACTCGGTGCTATTTCGGGATGCCGCGAGTAGGAAACATGTTTTGAATGGTGCTACATTGGTGCCTTTGGGGTTATGTTCAGAAGCTTGCTACTGTTGCGTGTTCCACCGGTGTTGTTGATCGTGGACTGCGGCTGCGTATCTCTTGACAGAATCTCAGTTGTGCCCTGACTCGTGGTCGTGGCATTGTGTTTCGTCACTACCATCGCAGTTTGGCTAAGAGTGATGGGAAAGACTTTCGTGATGGTAAGAGTGATGGGAAAGACTTTCGTGATGGTGCTGTTCCGCCATTTCAGTGAAGTTGTGGTTCTGTTGTGTTAGTTGCTTTGACTATTTGTGTTCATGCCTACCTACTACCTTCCGGTTAGTAAATACTAGCTTCCAGTTTGTGAATACTACCTTCCGGTTTGTAAATACTACAGCGTGAACTTTCCTATGAACACACTATCGTTGTAGTATGTGGGGCTCACCGGCATATGCACAAGCATGAACTCATCGCCGTGCGTTTGCTGCTCCTCCACCAGAGCATCCCAGAGCTCTGGCGTGCCTTCCACGGCATTTGTGCCTGCAGTGGACACGTTGCTGGTGATAAACATCGCTTCAACACCTTCAGTGGCCCTTGCATGTGACAGCCAGGTTTCACGGGCGATCTCACGACGCTGGAGACCCCCAAAGCCACTTTGATCATCCGACACCACATCTGTCTGCGGGCACAATAGTCCAAGTGGAACGTAGCATGTAATCAGACACAGAGCATGCAAATTGTGATCTCGGGGACTCGTGAATGCAGCATCCTAAGAGAAACATGAGTGAGAGGGGTGGGGGGGGTCTAAGTGTTCAGTTCACAACGAGTAACTCGAGCACACCCCACCACATGATGCAGCAGCATGCTTATGCCAAGCAACACGGGCTAAAGACTCAGGGGGTCCACGCACCATCACTCCAATAAATACGACAGTGCTTGACAGCAGTGCTTGATTGCCCGTCTTGCCATCTGCATTGGTGCTCACAACGTTGGTGTAGTTGCCCGATGGTGGCTCAGAACAGAGAGCGTTCTTATGAGCATGTCTCAAGATGTGACATGGTTATGCGCTTGTTTGCGTGTTTGTGCATCCCCTCGTTTTCTGTCGAGGTATGTGAATCTACAGAAACACAAGGGGTACATCTTTAGCTTACTGTTGTATGTAGGTGGCCATAACAGTGCTCAGGCACTCCATGTGCAGAATAGCCTGCCTCAGACGTTACATATCTAACGCCTGTGACAGGTTCAAAGTTTTGGATAGGGTGTGAAGCAATACCTTGGGATAATGAGAGCTTTCTATCTATGCTGGACACAGTATTGGACTCCTGCTCCAGCATTTTCACAAATTGTTCGCGCTGTAGCTGGCCTGTTTGCTTCAACGAGTCGGAGCTTGTAGACTCTGCTGCTGGCTCTCTGTACAATTTTTGGGGACCTTGTTCATGAACGAGACCTTTGTCATGTTACTGGGCGTTTCAAGGTCTTTACCTGATGTTGCTTGCGTCCTCAGCATTCCTGGTGTCGATATCCACTGAGTTGGAATCTTTGGTGTCCACAGAAACAATGTACGACCCATCTGCCTTCATTATGTCATCCTCTATTTGACCTTGTCCAACCACTCTGTTTAATGTTGCCTGATCCAGATCTTCCGACTGTGTTTCTGAGAAGCTGACCAGTCTGCAAAGCGGTGAAAACTGCCCAGTGCACAGATGGAGGGTACTCCGGATCCCACAGACGCTTCATGGGTAAATGATCGTACTTGTTGTGTCCAGAATTTGCACAAGGAAGCATCCCAGCTGCTTCGGAATACATTGAACTGGATGCTTGTTGTTCCATGCACCCTGCGTGCTGCTGTTGCTGTGCAGACATTGAGGTCGACTCTTTGATGTGATGTCTTGCATATCCTGATTCATTTCCTTGTGCGAGATCAGCGGTGGCCAGCCAAACTGAAAGGACTAGCAAGCACAGCATTTCGGGACTGTGCCACATCTGTCGCCAAACGATGCAGCACGGATTCAATGGCATGCTGGTAATCATCATACGATTATTCTGGCAAGCTCATGAACGCCTGGTAGTGCGTGGGTTTACCATAAACTATCAGGAAGCCACAATGGGTGCGAGACGAAAGACCGTTACTGATGCACAGCTCACAGTCGCAAGTCACAGTGCATCTCTGGACAGATAACTCCGTCACTGGACAACGTCTTACTGTGGTTGATATCACAAAGACGATTATTTTGCAGTAGAACAATGGGTCGAATTTCGAAAGACGATTTCGCGGTCGAAATTTCGATCACATGTGATGCTGTGCTTCTCACGGTACCTGTACAGCATAAAACAGTGATCGTCCTTGATCGCTTAACGCTGTGTTGTTGTCACTGTGCTGCGCTGCTGTGCGTACGCTGAACTGTGGCGCGATCTGTGGCCTACCTGGGATCCGTCCGGGCGTGAGAACTCAGCGTGATGCTCAGACAGGAATAGATATTTTGCTATGGTTGGGGATAAGTTCAAGCTGGGTCCGGTGCGCGCTACTCGCGCTCCTAAGCTGGAGCATGCAGCGAAGAACATTTGCTCCAACTTCCCGTGAACATGCAGAATCGAGAAAAACGATTGACCCGCACATCATTAGTAATTCCCATATGTATTGGTAACGTTGCCTCCACTTTGTCCAAGAAGGTGCGTAGCTGCAACAATCGTGGCCAAGAACACTTGTGATGTTGTGTGCTTTCACGGGGACGCAATTCAGAGTGAAGGGCCCAGTTCAGGAACAAGAAGGAGGAGCTACACATGACTGGAAGGTTTATGTCCGGTCTCCTGACAACACAGACTTGTCATACTGCATCTCAAAGGTGTGGCGTCTACGAGGTGCAATGCAAATCTCCACTGCCTCGCTTTCTGCTTGCTCTTTCGTTCTGATAACCGTATTCAAAGAGGCTGTACACTTTTGCAGTACCTTGCGCACGTGGAGAGTTGTGAGTTGCATGCAGGTGTCCTTCACACTGCATGCAAGTTTTGCAGTGCCCAATAGGGATCTGACGGCTCCACCATACGAGGTGCACGAGCAAGGGTGGGGAGAGTTTGATGTCCAAATAAAGGTGAGTGCTCAGCATGGAGGCGAAGAATTCTCCGCCCCGCATCACACCTAAGCTGTCCACGACACTGCTGTGCACAATATTTACCAACTTTCATTCACGTACAAGCTTCACTGTATGATTCAGCCTGTATCACAGCTCCTCCAAAGAGCTAGACTGCACAGTTCCTCCACTGGGCATGTACTCACTGCAGCCCCAAGAGCAAGCATCTGATGCTTGGTACTGCAGCAGATGCTTGAATCCGAGACACTTGTTCTGCAGATTGAGTTCAGCCCAGATGCCATGGAGTCACCCATGAAGTTGTCACATCATCTCAAGCTGTTCCCAGATGGTGTGTTCTGGTCACCATGTTATCTTGCAATTGCTGGCCTGGATTTTGTTACAAACCGGACAGGTAGTGAATAGGCATGCACCCGAATAGCCAAATCAACTATCACACCAGATCCACCACTCCGCTCCAATGGCACAACAGCATCATCATAAAAGTCTTTCCCAGCACTCAGGAGTAGTTACTATCTCAGGAGCAGTTAATATCTCATCAGGAGTAGTTAATATCCCATGAAACACAGAGAGAAAAAAACTAAAGAGGTCCCGTGCTGCAGATGACAGAGGGGGAAGAAAGGTGGTCAGCGAGACATACGATGAGATGGTGTTTTGGGAGCCGACTGAGGAGTTCTTCTCTCGAATCAAGAATGCGCGCGTGAAGAGCAACACTGTGAATCCTCCTGATACCGGGCTGCCTGTGTACAATGAGCAGGCAGAGCTGAATAACCTGCTCTCTTCAAGGCACAAAATAGCAGAGGAGAAGGCGAAAATCCTTGCAAGGGTCAGATGATTCCTTGAGACTGAAAACCACTTTGCGTGTCAGGCGTGCTTGTGAAGTGAAGTTCGCCTGAGGAGTGTAGCAGGGGTGGTTGCTGCAGTCACTACGGCGTAGTAGCAATTAATAGTAGCTAGAAGTATGAATGTGCTGGGTGGTGCTCGAGGCGGTGCAGGGATGTCGAAGGGATGCCCTGTAGCCCAATATAACATGATATGTTCCAATGATTCATTTCATGTCTCAAATTACTGAAAGTCCATTGCAGGATACGGCACAGTGTGCTGTCTGCTCTGTGTTGCGGTTGCGCTTTCACTTGCAAGCTGTTTCGGTTCTGTTTCAGTTTCGGACTTCGGTTCTGTTTCGGTTCTGTTTCAGAGGACTTGGTGCCTCAGAATACTGCGTCTTGCATCAATACTGGAGAAGCACAGGGAGTGCACAGCAAAAGATGTAGGAACTATGTAACCGTCTCGCATAGAATACTGGAAAGTATGCCTTAGTAGGTGTAATGCTCCGTCTGAGTAACATGATCCTGTGCTTGTTTCAAGCTACAAAACCATCCATTACCTCCGTTCGCAAGCGTTTTGATGAGCCGAAGGACAAGTGCACCGTCGTAGATCATCTGAAACCAATAACGCCAAAAACCCCCAGGACGAACGATGACAGAATACCTGCCACGAGGAATCGGAACTCACCGAGTTGGATCTCACCAAACCACGCAGTCAGCCACCGCCACAGACACAGCACCAAACACCAACACACAAGCGATACACGTCACGTGATTCGTGCTTTAGTACTGCGCCACCGTCGATGTAAGTTTCACACACGCACCACACATCAGCAGCGCATCAGGGGCCTACTGCAGCGTAGAACAGACGGCCCGATGCCGTGGGCAATCGCTCAGCAGGACACCGCCAGAGGCGGCCGCTGTCAGGCCCCACCAGCAGACTTGACACCACATCTGGAGGACACTAGGGCGGCTGCGGGCCAGCCAGAGGTGCCGGTCACTGATCACCAGTGTCGCTTAATTTGTTAGGGCACACAATTTGTTAGGGCACACACCCAAAAAATAGCCCCAAATATTGAGAATTGTTCTATGTAACTAAGCGACACTGGTGATCAATGGTGTCCACCCCTGGGCCTACGCTCCCTGCTGTGGTCTGTCCTGACGATACCTGGCGGGCGCCACCCCTGGGGGTGCCACACCGGCTGCGCGACCCCGCGGCCTTGGGCCGTACTTTATTTGCAGTCTTGCTGCCCTGCCACGCTGCTGACGTGTGGTGCTTATGTGTAGGGGTGTGACGAAGTCTGTGGTTGTCGCTCCTTGCTTGGTTGTGGCATAGGTGTGTTTGTGTTGGTGTCACGTAGGTTGGTTTACATGCATTGGTACGCGTTGCAAGGTTACGGTGCTGGCGTGGTTGACTCGCTTCAGATGCTCGTTCCTGGTGCACCTGTAGTCACGCATTGATCACCATTGTCGCTTAGTTAAATAGTGCAATAATGAATAACTGGGGCTGTTTTTAGGGAGTTTGACCTGACAAATTAAGCAACACTGGTGATCACTGCACGACAGCGTTGTGGTTGTCATCCGACCCTTGTCGATGTAATCTCGCTACACCACCATCTCGAAAGTATTTCGCAGTACTCTTGCACATCGGACATTGTTTTTACAGAAGCGCGTACGTTTTAGCAGGCTTTCTGCTTCAGTACTGCGCCACAGTCGATGCAAGCTTCAATCTTCGACAGACTGTCAGTACTGGAAACAGGCAGTGCTGCTGCAGGGGACTGCTGCTGCTGCTGCTGCTGCACGGCAATGCTGCTGCTGCAGGGGGCTGCTGCTGCTGCACGGCAACGTTATGTTCGAGCCTCCTTTTACAAACCGGTAAGGCAGTGAATAGGCATGAACCCAAATAGTTATGTTCTAGCCGCCTGCTCAACTGCAGCTCTCGTTGCCCCACATACTCTGCTCACAAGACTGAATGCTCAGTTAGTGGGTTGGTCAGGTTTATTATTAATACGTATATTTTTACAAACCGGAAAGGTATTGAATAGGCATGAACCCAAATAGCCAAAAGCAACTAACACAAAACATTCACTTCA
>JAUMHD010029208.1:0-104211 GCA_032359135.1 Ulvella scutata | reverse complement strand
TAACTACGTTTTGACAAAGGCGAGTGTAGGTAGCCTACTGCGACACGAGAGCGCGCTCAAGACGGCTAGTAACAACCATACCTTCATCCTAACCTCACCACCGCCGCACATACGTGCAGTACGATACATGAAACACAGGCGTGCGTGCAGGGTCAACATTCTCTCACATTGGAGGAGTGGCTGATGGACTTTCCCTCGGCACAGGCTCATCACGCTTCATCAGTACCGTCTTCACGAACAGCTCAGTCACAAGTGCAGACAAGGCTCTGCTGTGGCTGTATGATGACCACGTCATGCTGCTGGAGGTGCTCTCCCTCTGTCTCCCATGCATGCCAGTGCTCCCATGCAAGACCAATACTGCTGTAGCTGTATCGTGTGGTATGATTTATTCGCAATTTTTACATATATTGTACACCCTTTACAAACCGGAAAGGTAGTGAATAGGCATGAACCCAAATAGAACACACAATATCCACCACTTCACTCGAATGGCACAACCGCACCATCACTAAAGTCTTTCCCAGCACTCTTATCCAAACTGCGATAGTGATGACAAAACGCAATGCCACGACCGCCATTCTGCGCACCATTTAGCGTTTGATTGAGTTTGAATTTTTTTACACCCAAGCGGCGCCATGGTCTCCAATTATCTTGTATAGCCTTGGAAATGACTGCTATAGAACAGTGCATCGCGTACCAGTGCGATGCAAAGTAGGGTTGGTACGCAATGGCATCAACACTGCCTGGGAGCAGGGCAGATGCGATCGCTTGCTCTGCAACAGCGCCCACCAGTGAAAGTGAGCAGGCAAGGTGTGGATACAGCAGCGTGACGTCTTAAGGCCTTGTGCATGTGCAGACTGTCAGCTTCACCAACAGCCAGTTCGCAGGCGCGCGCATCTCTACCAACTCCGCTGCATCACAGTCAGTGTTTGCAGACCCCAGAACGGCCACTGGGCTTGACATCGCGCAGCGCACCACTGCTGAAATAGGCCGAGCTGGGTCTTTGAATACTGCCACAGGGAATTTCCTGACCCTGAACGATGAGTGGTTGACGGGTGTGCAGCAGGTACGGCGCCTGCGTCTCCGCGTTCTTCCAGTTGTGCCCCCAAGTTCTTGTGCAATGCTGCTGTGCTATGTGATAGATTCCTGTTTTTTTTGGCCCCCAGGGGCCCGTATACTCTGCTGTCCCAGAGCCGTGCTACCTCCCTGCAGCGGCCCAAGAGACTGGAAACATGTGCTGGCAGCGCACAGCCGTGCTACCCCCCTGCAGCGGCCCCAGATTTAATCTTTCTTGCTGTTTCGCTGAATACTGGGTGGCTTTTGGCAGAAGCCACCCAGCCTCTTTCTCACTCCTTCATGTGCTGCACATGGTTACCGTACCTGTCTACATGCTGCGGTGTAGCACATGTATGCACCACTTCAGTTCATGCGCAAGGAAATGTGCAGGATAGGAGGTCGCGCCTGGCAGCCCTCGAAGCACAGCCGAATGCTGTTGGTCCGCCTCCCACCACCTCGCTGAACCCGGCCCCCTCTGATAATCCGGCCGCCAACGCAGAGCCTGGTGGGGGCGGGGACAGTCTCAATCTGACCATCACGGTGTGCGTGGCAGTGGCGGGTATGTGTGTGCTCGTGGCTGCGGTGCTCTCCTTTCTCCTGTTCTGCCGCAAGCGCGAAGAGCCAGAGCAAATGGAAGAGTCCCAGGTGAAGAGCATGCATCCGTTCATTGATGACAGCAACTCGATCATGGACGCCGACAGCAAGGTACGGCCTCGCGGAATCTTCTGCTGCATGTCTGTGGCTCTGCTGTGTGGGCCATCCACCACCACTCCGCGCTCGCCGCTCAGTGTGGGTGGGGCGCGATGAAGCATGCTGACAGTTTCGTGGTTCACTCCTTGCAACTCCACGCAAGATATATTTTCAGCTCAGAATATGTTGCTGTAAATGTGGTGATGGCATAGGTTGTGGGTCCCATGACTGGCAGTGCATGCTGTAGTAATGTATATCCCCTGAATCACTTTATCAGTTCACGACTGGGCACAATCTGCTGTGCGTAGCATGCAGTGAAGACCGAGAGTAGCGCCTGCAACAGCCAGGCAGGTTCGTGACAGCTACAGGGTGTCGTGCAGGGAACTTCACGGTCAGATGCGACAAGTGGCAACCCCAACAACCGCATGTTCCGCATGCACAACTCCACGCCCTTCAACAACGGCTCCTCTGGCGGCAACCGCTCCGCCAACCAGTACGTGGCCCTGTCTGGTGGGGCGGGCAGTCAAGGCAGCGGGCAGCGCTTGCCGTCAGGCAGGGCCCAAAACACCTCTGGGGGGGGCTGGTACTGGCCCACTCTTGCGCAGGAGCTCGATGCTCTGAAAGATACCAAAGAGAGCGCCAGCCAGCAGAATCTGAAAGACTCCAGCACCTCGTTGGGAGCACACTCCCCGCACACACGCACCAAGGGCACCTCCAACGGAACCTCCCGGCCTTCCAGAAACCGCTCAGGGGGTGCGCAGGGGTCAACTCTGCCTTCACCGCACAAGAGCAGCTCATACGGCATGCTTTCTGGAGGCCCGAACATGCTTATGCATGTCTCTCCTGGCGCAGGCCCACCGGGGGGCATCCCTATCTCTGGCAATGGCGATGGGTTCAGCAATGTGTTCTCAGGGGGGGTGGTGAGCATGGCGCAGAGCCACCATTTCGGCAACACCATCACGATGCAGAACAGCACTGCTCGACTTGGTGGGGCCGCAGGCCCGCCCTTGTCGGGCGCACCTGCTGGTGGTCCCGCAGGTGACTCTGCGGCGCACTATGTCCGCATCGAGCTGGAGCAGTCCGATGATGAGGCCTCCGAGAAGCCCCCCCCTGCCGACGCAGATGCTGCTAGAGCAGCACATTTGGCAACGTCTGATGGACTGGCCACTCCCAGCGTGGTTCAAACAAAGCAAAGCTCTGCAGCTCCCAGCGAAGTGTCTGACGTGCCGAGTCGTGTCAAGATTGGGGCTGCTGCAGCACCCGTCGCAACGTTGCCGACCGCGAAAAGCAGCTCTGCGGAGGGCGAAGCGCCATCCTCCCACAGTCAATCTGAGCGCGCCCCTCAGCGTGGTGCACCGTCTCCCCCTGCTGCAGTGCAGGACAAGGAAGCAGAGGTCGACACGCAGCGCGCACATGAGAGCGACAATTATGCTGCTGAAGGTTGTGTACCTGCCAACAGTCCCCCGCAGGTGCAGAAGGGTGTTCACGGGGCGGACAGAGTGTCTCCGCAGGAGAGCCCGCGGCCGTCGCCCAGGGTGTTGCAAGACGAGTCCCAGACGATGCAGTCCCAGACGGTGCAGTCACTAACCGAGTCCACCTGGGGTGTGCGGCCTCGCCGCAGCTTCCAGCACACCAATAGCGGCACAGCGCAGTTTTCCATCACAAGTGACCTGCCGGATTGTTCACAGGTGTGAGCCCAGCGAGCTGTTTTGTTTGTGGAAGAAATCAACAGTCTGCTCTTATGTATCATCGCCTTTAGCGTTGTGACAGAAGTCAGAAATCATCAGTCCCCTCGTCTTTTGTTTTCCTTTGTTTGTGCACCTGTCAGTGCAGGTTCTGTTAGTGCGCGACCGACTTCGAGCACGAGGTGGTCGTCGTGCGCTGCCATCTGGGACCTGGCACGCCTACAAGTCCCATATGGCTTGGCACGCCCACGCTTGTAGGCGAGCGCACAGCAACTTGAGCGTACCAGCACACTGCACACTGCGCCATGCACGTTAGCGTGTATAGAGTTGTGCAGCGATGGCTTTAACTGACCATCCTTGCGCAGGGCGGCATGTCAAGCACCGCACTCATGGACACATCACGCCTAGTGGGCCCTGCAGTGGGCAAGCTCCTGAACTCGCCTGCCGTCACCAACGTACAGGACACTGAAGGGAGTGAGGGCAGCAACCGCGTCGTGAGTAACGGTGGCAAGCGGGCCCCCAGTAGAACGAGTGTCAGCAACAACCTGATCCCCCCGCCCGCTCTGCCTCAGCCTGCAGGGCCATCAAATGCCGACTACGAAGGCAAGCAGGGCGCTGCAGCAAGTTCAATAGTTGGTGCAACGTCGCTTGCGAGCTTGCAGGTGCGACGCAAGGTGTCCAGGTCCTTGCCCCGAGGCCAAACAGACTCCAGCATGCCTGGAAGGCTCTCTCATGTGAATTCATCATCTCTGTCCAAGTCCGGGATCAGTCACACACAGGAGATTCCAGACAGCCCGCACAGCAAGACTGTGTCGCTGAAGGGCGGGCAAGACAGCCCTACCAGTATCGTGCTCCGGAGCCGGCAGCCCCACGCAGCAGAGTCTGACACGTTACATCCGTTTGGGGGTCCCCCGGGGACGGCCAAGCATGCCATGCCCTCCACCCGAAACGGCCACTTTTCACAGTCAAATTCGGTGCATGGTGCGAGCTCACGCATGCACCAGCATGACGCCTCATTCCAGAGCGTGGATTACCCAACGAGTGGCACACGAGCACTGCGGAGCATGTCGCTGAATCACAACACGGCAGTCCCCAGCAAGTCGTTCTCTCTGCGGCATCCCAGTGACATGGGCACCGACCACAGCGCCGCACGTACCGACTCACAGGCGGGCAGCAACGGGTACCACGTCATACCTGAGTCGCCGCTGACCGCAAGCACCATCCAGCAACACGCGCAGCCTCACAGCCAGCAGCTTCAGCACGCGGCCCAGTTATCTGACAGCAGCAGCCTGGATCCTATGAGCAGCGTGCTCACTCCTGGGGCTACCACCAGAGATCTGCACAAGCTGGAAGCCCTGGCAGAGCATTCCGAAATGGGCAGTTCTGGCATCTCAGGGCCAGGGATTCGGGGGAAAGCTCGCCTGATGCATCCTGTGGCCACGAAAGAGCTCACAGCTGCGACCCCCAGAATGCCAGGCGTGCACCACGCACAGGTGCCCTCCCAGTTCTCTGAAGGCCACAGCAAGGCTGCGAATTTTTCAGGGTACATCCCAGACGGTGACAGTGAGATGGTGATGAGCACGTTTGGAAACACTGGCAACAACGCGCAGCCTGCGCCCCGGGCACATCACAACATACACGATGCTGTGCCGGAGCACTCGAGCATGGCAGGCGCCAGTAGCCAGATGGCGGGCACGTCTGCGAGTGGTATCGGGCAGTCTTCCTACCACTCGGGGTTGTCGGGCGGCATGGGGGGGACCTGGAAAGGGCTGCTGGCAGGGCATGCCGGCAAGCCGCCTCCTGTTGCAATCATGCAGTCGATGAGCAGCCGCGGGGAGGCTTCCCAGATGGACGGCCTGCCGCACCACTCTGCGGAGCCTCTAGCAGATGTGCCTGGGGCAGATGAGTCCACGGGTAATCTCCCCGGTCGCTTTCTGCCACTGTTAGACTTGATGCGCTGAGTCACCTTCGGGAGGGAGGTCTGCAGTTCTAGATGCCCTGACATAAATGTTTCAACGTCCTGCTGTCGTAGGAATTGGCGATAGAAATGCCGATCATGCATGTGTTGAATGTGTGTTGGGAGTTCCCCGTCCGCTGCAGGCTTGCTCTCAAGGGAGTCGGACTTTGCCCCACCCACGGCACGCACCCAGCCCAGACCAGGCCCCGTGACAAACACCGAGACTCCACAATACTTGCCTGACAGTATAGAGGCTGGCGAGAATGATGCTGCTGGCAGGCGAGGCTTGCCCTCGCCTTTGAATGGTCCGTACGCAAACATTTTGTTCATTATCGATGCAGCAATGTACTGTTTAGATTCTCAATTTCAGCATCTATGCAGCAATGCATCGATCTCTTGACATCATCTCAGCATCGGCAGAGTGCTGTTCACTGCATGTTAGCAGCACTCCATGTTTTGGTTGGGACAGTGCACACGTCATCGTCATTGGTCGCTCATCATGCGTGGTTGCAGGGCTGTGTGTTGTGCGTGTAGTTTCTGCCTGTTTGGCTTCTTGCCCCTCAATTGCCTTTTCGCCTTGTATCAGGGTGGGGGTGTTTTGCAGGGCACCAGCGTGATCAAGCGGGGGGCCACAATTACAAAGCGCAAGGCAGAATGCAGTCTGGCGCACAAGAAGAGGAAACTTCAGGTGAGCATGTGCAGCAGATTGATGGTGGCAGGCAGAATTCAGCGAGGGCCAACGGCCATGCACCAGGGGCTGGGAGGGCAGACCAGAGCGCAGGCAGGCATGCGCTCATGCAGTCTTTGCACAGAGGCAGGCAGACCGATCACTTGCGGGAGATGTACGGTGTGCCACAGCGAGAGCGCAGGCGCAGCAAGCCCAGCTATACCAGCTCCGACCGCAGACAGCCCTTGCTACAGGCCACAGCAGACAATGAACACTCAGGTAAATCTCCCACTCTATCACAAGCCGGAAAAGAAATGCAGTCGCTGGGGAAGAACCGGAACAGAACAGCGCCTCTCGTGCAATCACTGAGTGCTCTTGCGACTGGTGCTCTGTCACCAACACCGCTGTAGCTTGCGTGGGCAGCTCATGGTGCATGGCAGGGATATAGTTAAGGAATGGGGAAAGCCTAATTATGTCTGCGAAATTGTTGTAGGCGTTTATTTTTGGGGGTGTTACATACAACAACTCATTGTTTTCCGGGGTGAGCACGACAGAAGTTCATTAATTTGGCTGACAGTGGCTGACAAGTTGTCAATAACGATACCCCTGATGTATGGCAGCTCACCAGCTTCTGTCTGCTCATTCATTTGGCAGACAGCAGCCCTCATGCTGCACGCTGCATGTCCATCGAAATGGCAAGCGCGAGGGAAGGCTGCCTGCAGGTAGCAATACAGCATCTCTGGCCTCGGTGACAGAGACGACGATGTCCTTCAGGATGCAGCCAGTGCCGAAGCCGCCGCCGGATGCCGCCATCAGCACCAGAATAGAGTATCTGCACTACCAGCTGGATTGCATCGGCACAGAGCGAGAGGTGCTCGGGGGCCTCCGGCTGCTCGGGTCGGGTCGCCTGGAGCGCCTGCAGGGTGGTGAGTCCCCCTGCTGTGCGTGCGTGTGTCTGTCTGTTTCTCTGTGTCTGTGTCTGTGCCCCCTCTATATCTCCCAGTGGTGTTTGTAGCACCGCCCTCTGTGATGCCTTGTGCTTTCAGGCTCTCTGCCTGTCTGGGGCTTGCCTGTCAGCCTCGCCTACCCTGCCATCTGCTGGTCTTTGCAAGAACGAGAGTGTTCCAAGGGCTGCTGCGGCCGCGATGTGACAGCTCCAGTGCTGCTGTAGGTCAGGCAGTTGTGCAGATGGCGCGGAATCCACTCAACGGGCTTGAGTATGCTATCAAGCTGTTCCTCTCCCGCAGGACCTTCAATGTGCGTGTCGCGTCTGCTGCATGCTGCATGATCTGGTAGCTGCTTTGATGCTGATGTGACTGACACATCAGCACCAAAGCAAGCCGGCCTGCAATGTGATACTGCTGCTGCTGAGCAAATGAATGACGGCCGCGACTATTCTCAGTGTGAATACTGTTTCTGCGTCCATGGACGGGGTGAGTGACTGTAGCTAACAGAGCTATTTGCGGTGCAGGTGGAGGCGGCGCTGTACACCGACCCTACCCACCCTCTGGGGCAGTTCATCCCTCAGGTGCCGCTCCCGCGCTGCCTGCTCTCCCCTCTTCACTAGTCCAGTACCGATGCCGTGCATGGAGTGGTAGCGTGTAATGTATGCATGCATACATTCATCTATATAGTCATCTGTCCTCCGGGTACTCGATGTGTGGTGCCCTGTAAACTCTTGCTGCAGCTTCACCCTGCGCTGAGCCGTACTCAATGAAGCCTGTGATTCGCTGGCCATTGTGTGTACTGTGCTGGCATGTGTAGCATGCAGGCAGTAGGCGGGCGGCGGGGGTGGTGTACCACCTGGTTCTCTTCCACATTTGTGTACAATCAATTGTGTCAGAGCTGATTTCTGTGCCTGCGGTTGCTTCAGGTCCGCAACATCCTCAGCAACGACGATGCAAGCTTCAAAGACCCATCTGGGGATGTCATGCCACCATGTGTAGTGATGGAAAGGGGCGAGTCTCTGGATATCTGGTCTGCTCGCGCACGCCCTGACCGCATCCAATCCTTCTCGGTGCGCATTTCTACCACGGCAAGTGTTAACTACTCCAGCAACCTTTGTTAGTTCTTCTTTGTTGGACAGGTGTAGAACTCCTCTGTGCATGCATGCATAACAGCTGCAAGTCCTGCCACTTGGCAGTGAGGTGTCCTGCCTGCCAATGCCCAGCTGCAGATGTGCTCTCTGCAGGGTTTTGGCAACTGTTCAGGGTTGTGGGCAGCAGAGCGATCCACCTGATTGTTCACCTTGACCATGCATGCAGGTGATCCAGCACATCGCATCACGGCTAGCAAGCCTGCACAAGGCAGGCTACGTACATCGTGACCTGAAGCCTGGCAACGTGATGTGGCTGCCGAGGGAGAACAGGTGGACCATCATTGACTTTGGATGCGCTGCCAGGATCGGCTCGTCAGCCCGCATGGGCTTCAGTGTCTTGTACGCTGCGCCTGAGGTAATACAGGCGTTCCGCACCGGCCAGAAAACCATCGTGGCTCAGGGCGCGCTCGACGCCTGGGCCCTGGGCATTCTTGCGTACGAACTGTTCTCCGGTGCCCCGGTGCTGCAGGGCGCCTACAGCAAGGATGACGTGCGCCTCTGCTGCTGCCGCTGCACCTGCACACTGCCACATCCCATTCTCTGGTCGCTCTCTGCGCTTTATGCTGTCATGCACACGGTTATCAGCCGACCGTTTTTGGTGGCTTTTGCACCTGGCACGAACCTCTTGTACAAAAAAAATCAGGAAACCGAGCCCTGAGTTCTCGGGCCGACTGTTGATTGTCCGGGTCTAACCACCCAATGAAGAACGCTTTATTTGACCGGGAGACACCCTCTGAGCATAATTGTACTCTTAGTTTTGGGCCGAGCGTGGTACCCTGCCTGTTCATGCTCTGTAAGCCAGGGGTTTCCGCGTGCCTTTTTTTCGGGGGGTCGACTAAGAATAAGATCCGTTTTTTCCGAGTTTGGATACTAACAAGTAGCATGTTTTCGGGGTCTTAGACAATCAAACTGGCAGTATGGACCCGCCGATTTGGGATCATGAGACAACACAACGAAACTAAAACCCCAAAAGGACATGACACCAAAAATCACACGACAAAGTTCAATGCTCTATTCAAACACGTCCTCCTCTTGGACGTCTGCTATGCACATTCCTATAAGAACATTGGCCATTTTTCGCGGGATCTTGCAAGAACATGTGGTGTTTTTCTGTATCGTACGATCAGCAGCGCTCCCTCCGCTCGCGATGCGGGACCCGTTTAAGATGAAGCGGTGTTGCTAAAAGGTCTGATTTGGGGTCCTAACTAATTCATAAAATATCATGATTGTTTTAAGAACACGTTCTTGCAACAACCACGTAAGATCTGCGTGGGAGCCCCTGCTGTAAGCGCACATATGCAAGTGTGGGGTTGGCAGCATGGCTCATGCACAGCGCCTGCTGGAGTGCTGTGATTCACTGATCCAAGTGAGGCCTAGAATCATGAGAGTGGAGGTATGCAGGTGATGGACCGCATCCTGGGTGTGAATGGCAAGCACATGCCCTGGGAGGGTGGCCAGCTGCCCCGAACAGTCCGCAAGCGCCTCGGAATCTTCAAGAATGAGCTTCTTCAGCTGCTGGATCGTGACCCTGCCAACAGGCCATCCATGCAGCAATTCTGCAAGAAGTGTAATGCAATCCTTGGGGACACATCTGCAACAATTGACATAGATCCTTCGATTTGACCAGTTCTTGCAGTATCAGGTGCAGTTGGAGGTAGGGCCAGCGTAGTTTGCTCTTGAATGTGCTGGGTGTTCGTTTCTGTGAAAGCTGCTCAAGCTACACACGAGACATTCAACTAGTTCCTTGTGCACTGCTCTGTGTACGGTGACTCTCGGGTAGGCTGTGGGTGAGATGGAGTTACTGGGTTCGAATAGGATTCATATTTGACGTTCATTGAGTTTGGAGGTGGAATCGTGTGCAACAGGGCTTCATTGTCCAGCTTGTGCAATCCGTTCTTCTTGTATAGATCAATCTGGATCAATCTGAGGCTTATCATTGACAGGCTGCTTTTGATGTTGACGGCCATGTTGGTGAGTACGTGTTGAAAGATGCTGTGTTGCTGCACTCCTCGTCATGCAGATCGTGGTTTTGTAATTTATTGAAGCTGGTTCTAGAATTCCACAGAACGCTCTGTGGAATCGTGGTTTGTGCACTACTTTGTGCAGTGTGGAGGCATTGTGTCTCTGTGGGAGGAATTGCGCGCTGTGCCTGCAGTCAAATATTCCTTTCCTTCAATGCTTGCACCTTCCCGCGGGACCTGGATTGAATCGGTGCACGTGTGACCAATTGCAAAAACAAAATCATCTCTAGATTTCCAAGAAGTGTCCCATACCAGTAAGCCTTATGTGAAGTGATAGAGTTGACGATGTATGCTTTGCCCTTTCAGATTCGTTGTGAAGAGTGCTGAAATCTGTTCTTTTGTTACCTTTGCGGGGCTGCATTGTTTGCAAGGGACTTGGCTACGCTTCCGCCGAAAGATATCAAATGTGTACCATGACCAGCGTACTGAACCATCCCAACTCCATCACCAGCAGTGAATGCCCTCTTCAACGAACCATTGCACATCGGTACTGTTGAGTGCAAGACTAGTTGCATTAGTGATACCTGCTATGATGTAGCTGACAGGCTGCTATTCATGCACCTAAGGAGCGGCAACCTGGTTGAGGAAGCAAAGTCGCTTAGATCCCGTCACTTCACAGTGCAGTAAAGCTGCTGTTCTATGCTGTCTTTAGTGTGCTGGCTTCAGCCATGCTATGGAGGAGGATACGGTCAGCACTGGACCAGATGAAGTGTCCCTCTACAAATACTAGTGCCAGACGCATTGCATTCTGTCACTGTTGTCTGGAATTCACTTCTTTTGCTTGAGTTGTGCTTGTACCAATGCCTGAAAACCTTGCGAAAACATGACTCTTGATATGCTTTCCTGTTACATTCAGAATTTTGTTTGATTTCTGATGCAGCTCACAAGCACTGCTTGGCAACAGCTGATTTGAAAGTCACGGAGTACCCACAGTAGCAAGATGTTGCAGTGCTGGTTCATGTGCGAGAGCTAATATTAATAGAGGTGCTACATATGATGCTTGCCTTCAATAGGATTGAACAGGTTGTTCCTGTTTTCCTGTTTTCAACTCTCGAGGTCACGGATACATGAGATGAGTCAGCATGAATGCACTCAGCTCCTACTGGCTGAGGGTGGCCCTAGTGGCCATCAGGGGCTTCACTGCGCAGTCATGCATAGTTCACATACCAACTGGGATCTGGCTCTTGGTATGTTGCATGGATAGCTAGTCGCAGTGTGGCGACCAATGAGGCCTCGCAATGGTCACCAGGGACCTGATGCTCTCGAGAGCTCGGGTGGGAACGCATGCTGACTGACCAGGCACAGCTGAGCAGGTGGGTGCTCTGTCCCTGAGAGTGGATACAGATGCTATATGTTAAGACATGTGATGTGACGTGTGTGATACTGTGGTTGTCAATCACGGTTCATGCTTCCAGCAGCAAAGAGAGTTCTCATTCGATACAGTTCCAACCCTTTTTCTTCCTGGATCCTTCGTCATGGTGCTGCTGTGCCATTCGAATTGTTTGGGTGCTTCATAAATTGATCTTGCATTCTGTTTGGGTTCTTGCCCTTTCGTTGCATTTCAGGCTTGTAACACTTCCTGGATCCAGTTCCAACCACTTTTGCACGTTTTTTGTTCATTCTCTTTTTTTGTTCATTCTCTTTTTGTTCATTCTCTTTTTGTTCATTCTCAACTCATAAAGAGCACCGCTCTCCGAAGTTCATCCGAAATACGGAGACAATGTAATTGCCAAGGTGTAAAGATGTTTCCGACCTGGTGTTGTGGAGCTGTTTAGCTGACTCCCTCCAGGGCCGCACACTCTGTTTCCGGCTCTACACTTCGGATGGCATGCTACCAAGCACTCTTGACATATCATCGTACTTGTGGCTTTATTCCCCGCTGTTGATGCCTGATAGCGTGTCTGTTCGAATGCGTCTTCGGCAAACTACGAGGGAACAGAATCGACCAGGTGCATAGCTTGGCTCACACAATACTCTGTCCGTAAAAGCCCAAATTGCTCAAATCAGGGATCTAGCGCACCTTATTCATGCTGACTTTGGCGCTGGGGATAGTGAAATTGTTGTAAAACAGACTTGCTCAAGCAAGTCCAAGGCTCAGAATGCTGCAGCCGAACGTTACGGTCATGAAGCTCCTTTGTATCGCGATATGTAACCTTAATATGGCTTTTGGTGCGCACAAGACACTGCCGTATGATCGCAAGATTCCTGCTGTTGCAACCTCAAGGCTCCAAGTGGCAAGGAAACAAGGTGATGTGACTGGCTGGTGAACTTAGCAAGCTTCATGCATGCACCCGTGTTTCGACTCTTGTGCTTTGTTGAGCAATGTTGTTCAGCACCCTGATGCAGGCATGGTGGCTGCTGTACAGGTGAATCGGGTCGCAAGCTACAGCAGGAGCCTCCATTCAGTCTGAACGTCACTTTACAGACGAGCGTGCAAAATGTCCTTGGGTACTTACTTGTGTCAGCATATGATGCAACAGTAGAATCCACTTCTGCGATCGCTGCAACCATTCTACCCTTAAGCGAGCTTACAGAACATCGAAGCTCGTCTTTAAATGGCCCCAGTATCCTATCAGTAGACGTCAGTCTCATAAATTCTACCGCACCACGAGTTCGCTGGGAAGTGGCGAATGCTGCCACATGCCAGCTGGACACAGCAGGCTCTTCATGTGAGTCTTCAGCAGCCCTGTGGATCAGTGAGGCTGCTCCAGGGCCATACACTGCAATTCTTAACCAAGTAGGAACACCAGTCACGATTCAGGCTCCAGATGGATCAATTCCTGCAACCAGAGGCTTAGTAGCTGCCCTAACTCTGACGGATGTTCTGGGAAACAACTTTGTCGCTTCAGTGCAAGGTGCGCCCTTGAGAATAGATTTCACTGGACCCAGCCTGCAACAGTTTGTGCAGCCGCATCACAGTTGTTCAAAGTAATGCAAGTTATTGAGGCCGAAGCCCTTCTTGGGTATGGCGTGGTTCCCGATCAGCTTTTGTTTTTCTCCTTCACGTGCAAGTCTACACTACTTTCGGTTTCGCTTTCGTGCTGTACGTTCAGCTGTTGTCTTGTGCAGTTGATGCTGCCCTGTGATAATATTTGCGCCAAAGAAGCGAAGGCAACGCAGCTTCACAGCCGTGAAATTTGGGTAACAAAGGTAACTATGGTTGGAGGATGCATGGTAACCAAGGTAACTCATTAAAGGATGCAGACCTGAATGGCACAGCAGAATACATGGCAGTGCACTACAGCCATCTGGACTACAATGTGGCAGTGCGTCTGCCGTGGAAAGATTTTGAGGTACTGGGGGAGATACCCCTGCCAAGCTCTAACAACACAGATGCCAGCAGCAGACCTGCGTCTCAGTTAGCTCTCATGGCCACAAGCCTCTGTAACAGCAGTGAGCCGCAGCCACTGCCAGCAGTTACAACTGTTGGCGTGCTGATACCTTTGCTCCAAGTTCGCACCCCTCAGAATTCTTGCCCTTTCGATGTTCTGGAGAGTTGGAATTGTGTTTTCTTACCCCGTCTGACAGCAAGATCTTTGTAAGGGCTCAACAGCCAAATGCGCAGTTCTGCACTGCATATTGGCACCACAGCAGTACACAGCTTTCCCTCAGGGGTGTTTTGTGTGAACCAGATTGGGCTGAGTGTTTCGAGCTCTGCCTCGTGGCAGAGCTCACTAAAGCATGTTGCTACATCTGTACTGTTGTACTGTTCGAGTTCTGGCCTTCTGTTTGCCTTTCAGGCTTGGAACAGAAATCTTCAACGTTGAGATCATGGGAAATAACAGAGATCTGGCGCAGACGAATGGCAGCACGTACTACTCTCCCGGTATCAATTGCAGCTGGCTGATGGCTGCAAAAGATGGAAAGAAGCAACGGTACAGGTTCGTGGTGAACACACGAGACATGGGACCAGGCAGCACGCTGGAGATCTACGATGCCTCAAATTATGCAACAGCAGCTGAAACTGTGGCCAGAGAGTACACAACACATGGTACCGCAATCAGCGGTGATCTGGTCATTGAGGCACACATGGTTGGGATAACGTTTTCTGCCAACAGCTCGGCAGAGCCTTCCCTGGGGCCCATGCTGTCCTACGAAGTTCTCTCTCCAAAATCTAGCACAGGTAGCTCTCAAGTGCTCAGATTCATTTTGATTGGCGCTGTTGTGCTCTTCTTGGCATATGTAGTCCTTGTGTTGGTGGCATGGCGTCGATTCAAAGCTGCTGAGATCGGTCGAGGGGAGGCAGAGCGGGCGGACGCAAGGTGAGTCACTACAAGACAGGTGTCCTTGTCGCACCGGGCAATCTTTTATGTTGTGCCTGCGAGAGTGCTGCTTCAGACTCCCAGTGAGCAACGGATGTGACGAATTGCGAGTAGCCAGCCACTCAGTTGTGGCCTACTGGGACACCATTGGGCTTGATGTTCGACCAATTAAGACTTGGTGGTGGTCCACCTCTGCTTTCCATGCAGGCGGGCCCTGCAAAGAATTGCGCAGCGGCGGGCGCGGGACGCCATAGCTGCTGCGGAACAACGCATGCGGGACGTGTCTAACGCCATGCCTGACCACCTGGTGCATCGAATACATGTCCAGGAGTATACTCAGACTGCGCAACACAGCTCTCATCTTCCGCCGGCTTCTGCTCATTCTGCAGCTCTCTCTGGGCCTGTGCTCGTGAAGGGCGCTGAGTCCCCTACCGCCCTGAATGTAGCTTGGCCTAATTCAAACAGCTCGCATCCTCTGTCCCCCACTGTACGAGAAGACCCGTACGCACCTACAGTCCTCAAATGCCTGGGGCTTTGGTGCATCCAGAATATGCTGCTTCGCGCCGTGCTGTGGTTGTGCACATGTTTCTGTGTGAAGCTTCTGACTGTTGTCCATGACTGCATGGCAACATGCCCGCACCCTTATGCAAGACTGTTGTGGAGAACATGTATATATACACTCACTGGTCACGTCAAATAGTACTTGAATGTCGAAACAGCGAGTATGCGATATTGTTGGAAGTTTGCTGTTCCAGATTTATGCGATACTCCTCACCGACCACAATGGTTTTCTGTGCACCACAGCACTGCAGAATATCGAGTGAGAAGCAGTTAAAGATTCCTTAATCCTTCTGAATTTAGCCTGTTTCTTAGCCCTGTATTTCAGGGGAGCGAGAGATAGTACACTGATTTCTAAGAAATGACAGGTTCTTGGCAGACACCTGTTACCAACTCTACAGCCCTGCTCAGGAGATGCTTGAGGATTGGGATCTGGGTTGCAGGTGTGCAATCTGCCTTGCAGAGTATGAATATGGAGAAGACGTTGCAATTGTGCCCTGTGGTCACAGATTTCATGAGCCGGTGAGATGTCTGATGCTCTGTGTTTGCTGCCAAATTAGGTTTCTCTCATGCAATTGGCTCACATATGCGAAGCAAACGTTGCAATTCATGCATCCTTGTGATTTTTCTGTCTGTGAGTACATGAGTCCCTCTATTACAATGAATGGACAAGGCTTCAGAACAAGTGCTGTGCAGTGTGTGCGCGAGTGGCTGCAGAAGTCCAGGCTCTGTCCACTGTGCAAAGATGACATAGCAATCAGCCTTTCCAGACCACAAACCTTACATGGAGGAGCAGACATGCAAACATGGAGCCAGCAATCGCCATCTGCATGAACCTGCCGTCCATCTATGACCAACACCGATCCACAGATCCCGCTGTACATCCCTCATTGCCAGTGATACTTGCGGCGAACCTTCTGCCTAAGCTACACCTATTGTACACTAGCAGGACCGAAGCAATAGGGAGTCAGAATGCCGTCACCGTGTTCAGTGGGCAGTACTACCTTGAATACATTCAGGACACAAGAGAGGCACAAAGACGCAGCCAGGACATGGATGGACAGCTACCGTTTCAGCCTATACACACACACACACCCCCATGTTATACCTGCAGCGATCAAATATGACAGAGGCAAGCATGGCTGCGCAGTAAGGACCCATATGACTTCATGGAACAAAGCAGATTCTTTGTTGTTGTAACACATTCTTAATCCATCAACACCTCATCCCATTACACAAGCTGTCAAAATGATATGCACGTCTAGCTCTCAATGATGCATCTCCTCCTTTCTTGCTGTCTCATCAGTAGGAGAAGGGGACACGAAATGGCCCCTGGCTCGAAACAGAAGGTGGTGTCAAGAGTGTAGCAGGGCGGAGCATGCACGCTGTGATGGTTATGGAGGGATAGAGGGCGCGGTGATGGGGTGCCCACTCAGACAGTATTGTCAAGCATCCTTGCTACGAGATGCTGCCAGTCGGCTCCTTGGCGCCGTTGACATGTCCTCACTCAAAAAATCATCGAAAGCGTCATCTGCACCGTCCATAGTGCCTCCTTGTATCTGCTTCCCCTGTCCAGCCATACTGTGTTTCATGAGCTCATCGAAAGAATGCTCGACGTGCTTCAGTTGCTGCACTCACGCGATATTTCAGTCCAGATATGAGTGACCATGATGACAGTTGCATCTGTTGAGCACGGGATACCAGATCCCACGATTCTGACGGTCAATGCATACCTCCCCAAATTATCAGTGCTAGCAATGCCTGTCTTGCTAATTGTATCAGTTGCATTTTTTTATCAAAGAAAGTCACGCTGACCATTTTTATGCACATCAAACCACACTTCACGTCCGTTACCAAGAATATTCACGAAGAGCCGTTGCTGATGCATCTGCCGTGAACATCAGGCACACACACACAATACTCTTCAGTTACTCTGAAACCTCAAGTTCATCATCACATACATAGAACTAAAAGCAGATTCATAAAATCTGACCCCCCCCCCCTGCATGGAAGTTTGCCTCTGGCAAACTGGCCCTTCATGTGCGCCCCGCACTTGGGTATGTTGTCAACGTCAGTTGACTTGCATGCACATGCATGCTGAAAAAATTCAAAGCAACTCCCCCCTTCCCCCTCACTGTATGCTTGCGTTGACTTTGCACCTGTAAGAAGCCAGTGCATGCATGATGACAATGGTCACACAGTGTGACACTGGCGTTACAGTGTGACTCACACTGTAACGCCACCACCCCACCCACAGGAGGTCTCTGCCTCAACGTGTTGGTTGCCATGATGTCACATTCAACAGATTATGCGACAGGACCTTCGCAATACGGGTGCTCTGTTCTCAACACTGTGCCCAATGCTAAAAAGGTCCGCTTTCTCCCCTGGCTGGATTCCCTTGTTGCCCCTGGTCGTCACACCCATTCTGACGTACTACTTTTCCTCTTGGAGTCACATCCCTCATTCAGATTGATGAAACATTACAACTACTATGGTATAGCTGTCCATCACGAAAGGAATCCTTTGTGAAGGCTGAGATGTGTTCAGCATATCCCAAGCAGGAACAACACAATAAGAGTACACAACAGCAACATGTCCTCTTCAACATAACAGAAGAGCTTCGCACCATTTTGACATCACTCAACTCCTTCTGTGCAGCCTGCTTGTCAGCTTGTGCACTATCCACTGAGCTCTGCAGCAAATTAACAACTGTCATGGTGCAGGTAGTAACTCCCAAGCCTTATGAGCACAAGGGAGGTCACCTGCTGCACAACTCATGCACATAGCAACAGGTTCACGTATCAGGTACACGCACTTGCATGGCTGAACAGCGTTTGGTTGCGTCCTCAAGCTGTTCTTTCAGGAGGGTGTTTGGATCCAACTTGGTGGCACGGGTGTACTCTTGGCTTAGACCTGCAGCTTGCCTTGCGAGGGCTGTGTGGCTTGCGAGCAGCTTGGAATGCGTGCGGATCTCAATTGAAAGCTTGCACAGCGCAAAACCTATCAGGATGTTGGCCGAGCACAATGCAGTCACCAGGTGTGTCTGTGCCAACTGCACATCAATCATCAATGACCTGCACATGCTTTTCACATATCAAGCGAGAAATGTACAGTGGTTTTGCCACTTCTGCAACCCATGCTTGATAACAATTTACGGATATATCTAATCACACAAAGGACAAGATGACACTATGCACAGACAGCAAAGCAGTGTTTAGTGTCGCGGGCACACTTGTATTGACTGTCGTGCTCCTGGCGTTGCAGAGCAACTCCCTGCCAGACGGCTGATGCAAGAAGCACAAGGACGGTTACCAGTAGTGTTGCTCCCACGTAACCACCAGGTCCCCCCGTCAAGGAACTGAAGAGCCCAATCGTAGGCCCTTTCAGAGACACAAAGGGAAGAAACAAGGGCAGCGCAGCCAGGGCCTGCATTTCAAACCATTATGTATATAAGTACAGGCTTTAAACGCCTGTGTGCAAGTTCTGACCGACCACCTCATGGTGGTCATCTCCTGCTGGCCTGTCAATGAAAAGCAAGAAAGTGTTCTCAGCGCCTGAACACACGGTTTTACGTCGTCAACTTTATTCACATTCTATACTATTTTTCCTCTGGAGGACAGTGAAGTCTGACAGTAATGTTCCCAGGTAAGACAAGATGCGAATTGGAAGAGGCACGTCCCTACAAATTCGCGGTTATACTGGGGTTTCACAACCTGCGCACCCAGCAGAGCAGCAAGCGGCACCGTTAGTCCAGAAGCCATGCTGGCAGTTGCTGTGTAAGACACGCAAGTGAAGGGAGAGATTTTCAAGGGTCAGATATTTGTGTATCTGCTGCGTCCATCAACCAGCGCATCTTCTGTCATAATGATACGTCATAAACGCTGTCAAGATGTAGAAGTGCTGTGTTGTGCGTGTGTTGGGGCAAGATCAGCATCACAAGAATGTGGAGTGTTTTTTGTTGCAATTCAATCAATTCGAAAATTGATAGCTTCTAAACCGTTGCGATGTATTCTCCTTACGAATCCCTTGCATCTTTGCAGTCGCGAATACATTTTTCGCTCTTCAATCTCAGTACCCTTCAGAGAAATGTTTTGAAGCGGCACCCATTGTGGATTATGCACAAACATGCACATTTTTGTACATCATGCAGTCTTGCAGCAGTGACCAAGCTACAAGAAGGCTGTCAGGGATGACGTTTGGACCAAGGCCCGCTGATCAATGCAAAGCACGGAACTTCTGCTTTCCAGGTGCCAAGCAACGTGCTGTTTTACACACCTTGTCCAATAAAATGCCTTGCCATCCACATGATCTACGGTACTCCAGGCAGTTTTGGAGTGCCGGCGAACGGATTCTCAACCCTTAGTGTTCACGGCAAGGGGCCAGGCGCTCGGACAGAGGATGGTAGGGATTTCAATGGTGACGCTTGTGTTAAGGGTTCTGCACAGACATGTGGACGCACAGCTTCACCAGAAACTAAGAATAGAAACAGTGCTCTTCTCAGAAAGGTGTGAATCGACACCACATCATTGCATGCCAGCCTTCGTAATGGTCTATCCATATCACCAGACTTTCACCTCTATCTGCATTGACTTGCAGAAGACAGCACGAGCAGAGTCCATACGCCCATCGACCGCCCCGGCAAATCTCTTCAAAAGTGCAGCCCAGAAGTCAGCATCACAGAAGCGCTCTCCAGAGCAACTGTTCACATGCCTCAGGATGTGGCTTCGAGAGCAGAGGCAGCAACATGAGCACCTGCAGGACACTCTCACAGCATGGATCATGGGCTCATCAAACGAAACCATCAAAGAATCCCTCAAAGTGTCACGTACGCAACTTCAAGGTGCTGTACTCCGACCACTTGGCATCGGGGTTTGAGGGTACCGGGGTACTCTGGTACAAGTTGGCATGCATGCATGCCCCTGAAGAACATGAGCCATCTTGCCCCACAGCTCTGAATTACAGGTTCTGCTGAGGAGGAGCCGCGGTACAACTGGTTGACTGCAAGACGCCACCGCATGCGGTCCTCCACTGGCCTCTCGCTGTCACCAACGCGGCGGGGCAGCAACCATCATGTGCACTGTACAGTACGCTCACACAGCCCTCTGATACTCCGTACAAGCTAAAAGAAAAAATCTGTTACAAACCTGAAAAGTTTTGTACATAAATGATTCAAGGACCGCGCGAAACGGCTGCAAATGGGAAAGCCCACAAAGAGCAAAGCGCAACCCTCTGACACTCGATGCAAGATGGAAACCTCGATACTTGTGCTTGAAGCTGTGGCGATGAAAAAATGTTGCTGCTGACTCATATTATTGAATGTCTGTGGATGGTGAAGACAGAATACAGGCCTTCCCCTCCCTGTGTTGAACCGCACTGGAAAAGTACATATATACGCTGTATGGGAATCGCTGCCATCTTGATGCAGCTAGAGAAGACTTTATCTGTTTCAAACACTTCTTGTAAGTGTAGACTTGCATTGTGAACCCTACAACGGTCTCAATGGTCTCATCCTGCAGAGTGAAGTCAGCTTTGAGATGACCAAGACGGCATGGCAGCAAGCCGTGAGCGCACAGAGCACTGCAGGGGCCGCTGCGTGCATGGGCGAACCGCTGACAGATGAGGAGGCTGCCGGCATGCTGTACACCTGCTTGCCCCCAGTGCTACAGAACTCGCTAGCACCCTCACGGTCTCTTGCAGTGCCGCTGCACATGTTTTTGGAAACTGTACTGCACCATGACAGCAAAGAGAAAGCATGCTTGGAGGTGCGTTCAGGCTGATCTATTTAAGTAGCTCTCGCACCCCTCTTACCGCAGGAGCTTATTGGATAATCCGACCCGGACTTGAGTTGGGCGGGCACCTGTGTAATACTTCTCTGAAATACTGTGAGCAGTGTGATTGTGCCTGTCCGCTCCTTTTCAATAGACTCCATAAAGCATGCTTTCTTCAGTGCCCCTCTGTGTGCCAAAGAACCTGACTCGCACCATGGTATATCTGCAGACATGTGTGGGTGTGCCGTCCATGGCAGCACAGGCAAAGAGGCATCGAATTATTGCGCACCCTAGTCGTGCAGCAATGCTGCCGCCAACAGGCTTCAACTGGGACTCTGCAGCCAGGGAGGCTGCTGATGTGCCCGCAGGTCTGGTGCTGGAGCATGTACACGGATATGAAAGCGTCCGCAACAGTGCCCCCAACCTCTTCTTCTCCTCAGCTGGGCACATTGTGCATCATGCTGCAGCTCTGGGCATTGTAACTGATATCAGTTCCTTGCCGCAATTCACATGCGTGGCACCTGTGGCACCCTCCGGGACCACTCCTTTCCCGGTCAGCCCCACACTGGTAACACATTCTACTGTGCCAATATTTTCTAAATCGTCTTTGGAAAGGGGTGGCTTGGAAACAGGATGCATAGACTTAACACCACTGCAGCCCTCGATGACCCACATCCAAGCAGATGTGGTTGCTGTGGAAGGTGACCTGTCATTCAGCCCCAGGCGCAGCAGTCCACTGAGCAGTGAATGTTCCCAGGGCCCAGCAGACACAGCACATTGCGAGCGACAATCAGCCCCAACTAGTGATCAAGACGGATCGCTATACAGTGGGGTGTCCTCCGCAGTCAATAGAACTCTTGACAAGTGCGCGGACGATGTGTGCACCGCACGGCACCGTGCATCTTCTGCATCATCTCATCCGGATGGCTCCGAGCATAGTGGAGTGTCTGCTGGAGTGAGCAGCGCACTTGAGTGTTGTGTGAAATTCGCAGCTGCTTCAAGTTGTGGTGCTAGTGGCGCATCCACGCCTCTGTCAGAGTGCAGCGGTGTATCTGCAGCAGTTGGCGAGCTTCTGCAGGAGACGACAGCCGCAGTGAGCTTACATGTGGCTGCTGCAGATACTGAACATTGGGCAGAGGTTGAGGAGTGCAGGGGACCTGCACAAGGGGTTGCTGATACCACAGGTAGGCTTTGCTCAAGGGGTACCGTGGAATGCATGCAGACAGGGGAAGGTAACGAGCAGGTGCTGCATGCTGCAGCATCTGACGATTTGCAGGATGTTGGTTCTTTCAAGGCTGGTGTGCAGCACAGTACGGCTGCAGCCTATTTAGGGTTTGATACAGGCGCTCAGCCACCAAGCCCTTGTGAGCATGCCCCATGCACCATCAATGATGCTTCCATCGTATCCACCAAATCACAATATATTACAGCAGCCCAAGACCACCAGAAACATTTGGGGGCGGGTTCAAGAGTTGAGTTGAAACAGGACCTTGAAACTGGAAACGCCAAGACACAGGCAGCATGCAGTGCCAAAGTCCACTTGCGCGAGAGTGAGGCAGCAGCCGGCGGCAAGGGGTGCTCAGCAACGGCCCTGCAGCAGCCCACATGCACTCAGAAGTTCTTCACAGGCCATGATGATGATGTGCTGTGCCTCAGCTTGCACCCCAGTCTTGAAATCGCTGCTACTGGGCAGGTCTGTTATCCGTATGACCTGCTGATGCTCTGTTCTAGCTCGCATGTGATGTAGTGGAGCTCTTGTCTCAAGAATTAATTTAAAGAAACTAAGAATGAAAGCAGGCACAGCATGGTACTCAACTGTTGGGGGTATGCAGGCGAGCACTGCCTCTGGAGGCGCACCTGCTGTAGTCTGGCAGCTGGCAACATGTGATGAGGTTGCAAGGTTGGTGCATCCAACGGGCAGTCGGGGTGTGTATGCATGCACCTTCTCAGGGGACGGAAAGCTTCTGGTCACCGTGACAGGAGATAATCAAAACACAGTGCGAGTGTTTGAGTGGCGCTGCCATAGGCTGGTGGCGCAGGGCATTGGGCACAATGGAGTGCCCCCGCAGGTTTTCGGAGCCACGTTCGATCCCTTTGAAGGTGCATTCCTCAGGTAACCTTGCTGCCCAGCATATGTGTGCACGTTTGTTTGTTTAGTTTCTGAAGCAATGCTTCAATAATATTGGCTTAGCAGCAAGGGGCCGGGGGTGCATTTACCGCAGCAGACACATGGCCTGCAGCAGAGGTAGAGTTTGCAGGTTCGTGACATGGGGAGTGAAGCACATCAAAATGTGGGAGTACAGTGGACAGAAGGAGCAGGTGTACCGCTCAAGGAGCTGTGCATGGGGAGGTGCCGCTCCTCGGGATGTCCTCTGTGCACAGTTCTTGCCATCTTGCCTGGATGAAGGCATCAGCAGCATATCTACGCCATGCACGGTTGGTACTTTCTGTCTCTTTCCGTATGAAAGGCTGTCATATTGTGATTCCAGCTGCCAGCAGGTGCAGTAGTGTGTGCAGTCTGTGCCAGGGACCTCTGAATCACAATCTTAGGCTGCATCTCAGCATCATGAAAAGTGTGCATGATCCCTTTCAGAAGCTGACGTTACATGTTTAACAAAGTACAAGCTATCATGTTGCCCGGGTAGGAGAGCTGCATCCTGTGCAGGCTGGAAGGAAGCAGCTTTTCCGAGAGCACAGCATGGACACGTCTGGTCTGCTAGCAACGGGCCACACATGTGGAAGCATCTACTTCTGGCGCAACCGTGCTGTCGTTTCCTCACTACAGGTCTCTGATGTCGATCCACACCGCCAAGTGGCATCCCAGGGATGCCCAAGCTTTGTGATCGAGAGCGATGCTGGGGTCCGCTGCATTCGGCTATGGAACATGGATGCCTGCGGGCATCAATTTCTCAACCTGGGCCATAAGCAAGTGCATGAAAGTGAGCATGGGCGCCGATGGTGCTTGGCTGCGGGTGGCCAGGAGGGTGCAGTGCATATCTGGGGCATATCCGCCAGTGACAGCAGCAAGTCGCAGCCCAGAAAGAGGACGAGCAGCAGGCTAGGCAGCACAAATTCGCGAAGAATAGTCTCTCTGTGGCTGCCACGGCAGATGGACTGCCCAACACAAAGTGCAGTACGAGCCTTTGATGTCAGGCAGAGCTCTTGCGGTGCCATGAGCGCAGTCATTGGGTCTTATGATGGCAAAATCTGGATGTGCTCCCTGGATTTGGAGTCCAAGTGGCAGGTGCCCCTCGCACCCCTCACAGTGTGTGGCCTGTCTAGCTGTCAGCCGCACTGCTGCAGCGTAACTCACCTATCCCGGTGCCCTGCGCCTGTACTTCATCCACCGCAGAGATGGCGTTGCTGTGCAGCAATCTGTGTGCGAGAACCCTGTGATGGACTTCTGGCACATTGGCAGCACAGAGCCTAAGGACTGTCCGCAAGCTTGCAGCACGTTGCAAGGCACCTGGCGCCTCCTGCTGACATCCCACACAGCCACAGTGACCTGCTGCGCACCCCATCCCACCAAGGCTAGCGTGTATGCTTCCTCAGGACTCGAAGGAGAGGTTCATTTCTGGCATACGGCGTCTAGAACTTGCCTTGGGGCTTCCTACAAGCCAGTTGCCCCAGCATCAGCAGTTGCTTTCAGCAGCTGCGGCAACCTGTTTGCGATGGGCCTCGTGAGCGGCGCCGTGGAGGCCTGCAACAGAGACAGAGTGCAGCTGTCTTTGTTTCAGTTATTTGGAGACAAAGTAAACGACATCAAATTCTCACCAGATGGAAGATGGATGGCGGCAGCGAGCGATGACACCACCGTGGCTCTCTTCGCGTGCCGCCCTCGCCTGCGTCCGCTCTGTCACTGTCGAGGCCATGCTGCAGCAGTGATGAGCCTTGACTGGTCACAAGACTCGTCAACACTGCAAAGCGTATGCAGGTGCTTTCCAGAAGCTACCCTGTTCAAGCGGCACCGACATGAACGATCGCGCGCACGCCATTCATGTATCGGTTCTTGTGTGAGGGCAGCAGCTGCCTGCCATCCTGCTTTGCATGGAACATGGTGATAGTGACTGTTGCGAAGCCTCATTCGAACAACATCCTTGTGCAGTGATAGCGGTTGTTGTGGCACTTGTGCATGCCTGCGCACCAACAGCGCACCAACTGTGCAGTGCATGTGAAGTGCTGTTCTGGGAGGTGCCAAGCGGTCGGCGCCTGGTGTGCGCCCAGAAGGACCAGCGCTGGGCCACATGGAGCAGTAAAGTAGGCTTCAGTGTCATGGGCATCTGGAGGGCTGGAGATGATCGCTCAGACATCAACTCTGTGGCAGTGGATAATGCCCAGGAGTTGATCGCCGTTGCGGATGATGATGGCGCGGTGTGCGCCGCTGCTTCACAACCACATTCTGGGGCCTTCATGGTACCTCTCATGCAGTACTGTTCGTGTGTTTGGTGCACATACTCTGATACACATGTCTTGAACAACACGTTGAAGCTACATGCACATGCCCACTGGTATGTCACAATTATCAAGGTCGCAACGCACGCCGTGCTCCTTGCCTCCACACCCTGACCAACACTTTACCATGGCACCCATTCCAAGCCACAGGCAATTAATTGGCAAGATCTCAAAGATCGAAACGGGAAAGTCAAGAACATCACCACCACTTCACTCATCTTGGTTACTGTTCCACACTTTCCGCCTCTGCCATCGAGCTTCATTGCTGTAGACAGGCTTCATCACAGCTATGTCTTGGAGCTCAGTGTGTGTTTGCGTTCAGGTCAGGCTGGCCCGCTACCCATGCGTCATGCGGGGAGCGGCGCTGCTGCGGTACCGCTCGCATGCAGCACATGTCACCGCTGTATGCTGGCTCTGCCACGGGAACCGGGTGATCAGTGCCGGTGGCCGCGATGCATGCGTTATGCAGTGGAGAGTTAACAGAAGGGATGAGAACAGGAGGCATTCTGCGGTGGAATTGTCAACACTTCCTGATAGCCGCAGGTTGGTAACCCAGAATTCCATCCGACTGAGTCAGTTGACTGGTGGTGCAAGTGTAGTTGCAGACACGGTGCAACCTTTCCTGCACCCTGCAGTAGCAGAGAGGCTTAGCACTGCTGATCAGGGCAGCCCAACATCACAGGAAGGAAACAAAGCTGCTCGCAATGCCCTGGAAGCAACGGATGCCCAGATGTGTGCGGGTCAAGACCCCCAGGAACGTGCAGCCATGCTCTTCAGCCCTCAGATGTTGCAGGCAACACCCACAGGTAGTGAGCATGCACACTCGTGGGCACATGGCAGCTTGAGAGCACAAGCCAAGAGCAAGGCACTGACACAAAGGATGAGCATACTGGAACATGTTCAGACAGCATTGGACTCCGAACTAGCGAATCTCAAGCAGCCTCGCAGGTGCTGTTGTGTGTCTGATACTGTGCTGGCTGGAACGCTGATGAGCAGGTCCCCTTGAACCGTGAATATACTTACTGTGCAGGATTAGCAAACCTCCCACAAAGCCACATTTTGCGAAACTGACACAAGCTCCTGTCTCGCCTGCTGGTAAAATTTGGGGACTGAAATCCAAGAGTTCTGCTGTGAAAGAATTTGGCTGGATAGATTCTCCAATCGAGAGTACTGTGCATGACAAGGCCGACTAAAGGTGAAGAATGATTGATTACAGGACCAGCTGTTTGCAAACAGTGGTTTGCACAACGCACTATGAAGCCAACAGAATACATTGCATTCTGGTCACATTAAGAATCATTATCGTGTCACCTTGTAAGACTTAACTCGTTTCAGCAGGTCAGCAGCACGCTTGTCCGTTTGGAAATGCTTCCGGACTGGTGCCAGAATCAAGTTCAGCGCCCTAGTCAAGGCCGGCTTCAGGTCTCCAGGATGCAAGTGGCCACTCTCGTAGTCTTTAATCAATGATTCCATGTCCACATATGTCCTGCAACACACGCTCTTTGATCTCGCCTTGTTTGAGACCGGATCTTGGCAGATACTGCCTGACCTGTGCCCACCCCTATGTCGCGACATTGTTGATGCAACTGTCCCACCCTGCGTACAATCAGTACAACCGCAGCAAAAACGGACACATGTAACACACACGTTCCTGAACGAATATGTAGAGGGATGTGGTGACGCACATGTCACCCCCATTGTCCAGAGTCCGCAGCACCACAAACTTGTCAAACCATGGCAGCACAATGAATCTGATGTACTCTATGCACGGGTTGTTCTCCACAATCCCTGGAGGACAGAAAGCCTTCTTGATTTTCGCGTTCACATCGGCTTCGGAGTCCTCCATGAAGATTGCTGAGTCGGGGTCAGATTTCGACATCTTCTCCTGCCCCTCCTTCAGACCTGGAAGCATCGAGTGGGACACGATGACTGGCTTCAATTTGCGTTTTGTTGCCTCGCAGTACTCCCGGGCGAGCATGTTGACCTTGCGTTGGTCATTGCCCAGCTGGCAGATGTCTGCCTGCAGCACCAAGCACCTGGAACGAAGCTCATTGCAAGATTTCTGATCAACGACCATCAATAGGGTCTCATGGCATGCAGAAGACTTTCCTGATGGTGCTGTTGTGCCATGCGAGTGAAGTGGTGGATATCTGGAGTCTAGTGGAGTTGCTTTTGGCTATTTGGTTTCATGCCTTTTCACTACCTTTCCGGTTTGGAAGGGTCTCATGACATGCAGAAACGTTGCATTCTTACAACAGATGAGTGTGGGTACTAATCACCTCAACATGGATGCCCAGTGCATGCTGTCAACTGCGTGGAGAGAGACAGACGGTATCAAAAACGCAGTAAGGAATCATAAGGGCCATGTACAGGGCATGAAGATACAGAGAAAATAGGGAATCTGCCTAGAGATACAGAAGGAAGTAACTGCACACAGTAACTTCATCGAGCATGAAGCAGGGATGCAAGGGACGACAGAAACAGACAGCGGCACCTTTAGGTAGAAGATGTCAGCGCACTGCATGCACGGGTAGAAGATCTGGGAAGCCTGCAGGTCCGAGTCATCCCTACCCATGATCTGAGTGCAGCGCATGATGCGGGCCAGCTTGAACTTGATGGCGATGTCCATCACCAGAGTCCAGTACTCATGAGGCCTGGCGTTGATCTCATCAGAGGCCCACAGGAAATCTACCATGTCCAGATTCATGCCAACTGCCTTCCATACCTCTATCATGTACTCTCCAACGACCTTGATCTTCTTCAGGTCGCCTCCCATCTTGTTGTTGAGCTGTGCAAACCAGTCAGCTACCCTGCAGTTACACTACATACGTTGCCTTTTTTCATTTCCCGGAGAAGGTTACTTTTTTAACGAGATGACCTCTGAGTAACGTTGCAGAGGCCAGGGAGCATGCATACGGTTTCAGGAATGGGGGTTCCAATTGGATCCAATAGATGGGCGATCTCACGGACCATTCAGCCAGCATGCACTGTGTTCGGAAACGTATCACTTGAATCACTTATCATCATGCAATCACTTTGTGCATACTGTCCAGTGTCAACAGCTTGATAAGGAGGTGTGCGGACAGACAGAATCGAGCAAACGCTGGGAAAGCTGCACACCAGAACTTGAATCTTACACCACACTGCGATAGCTTGTTGACATTCAGGGCCTTCATTACTCCCTGTATGTATGGAATCTGCTTAGTGAGATCGGTGGAAGACGTATAGACATATGGTGGCTAATGCAGACTCCGCAGGCAGTCGTACCTGGGCGATATGCATCCGTCCAGAAGGCTCAAAGCCATCATACGCCACGGGATTCGGTTTGTTTGTGAGGAGAGCTTCGAGTTCTGGCTCAGTCGTGATTTCATGAGCAAAACTGTTGATGAGAGCCATCTTATCTGTGATGGACAGCCTGCAGCATACCATCCACGTGACCAGCAGTACAGACGAGGTATGTGGAGGTCGTGCAAACACTGTAAACAAGGTGTCGGTAGGTAGGCGGTAGATGGTAGATAGGCACCCTTTCATCTGCTCAGCAACCACATTTTCGCCCGAGGAAGTCAGTTGACCAGGAAGTGAATTTGGCAGTGAGCCTTCAGAATGCTCCATCTTGCGTGCGCTGCAGTACACAACAGAAGTCTTCGAACCGACGGGATGGGGGCTGGGACCTCTGTGGTTCTGAAAGAATAGCACCACGTGTATGCAAGAAACTTACAAATCTGCTACACTGTGGCGTTGGAGGATGAATGCGGACGCTCACGTTCTGATCTCGTTAAAACGTGCACATCACAATCTCATCACGGCCACTGAACCGATGCCGCTTCTCCTCAACCCGGCCTGACGATTCGAATAGATAGCATTCACGTTTATATATTTTGAAATATATACCATGCTCGTCATCAAGGATAGGAGGCACATGCTGCCTGAGTTCAGGAGTGGCGAGGACCCAAAACCCCTGGAAGGTTTATTCTTTGTATACATCTCCTGTCACGCACCCACACTAAAACGAGGGTGGCAACAAGAGCTTTCCTATCAGAATTAAGTGGAGGGTGAACTGGGTCGAGGAGGTGTGTGGTGACTAACACACAGTGTAAGACGTGCCGCCAGACTGATCAGTTCGTTGTTCATGAAACCAATAGACACATTGCAGTAGGACAAAAGAATCAGATCACGCCAGCCTCGAAGGAAATGGGACTCAGCACTCCCAAGAGTGGGGATAAAGGGGCAGCCACCCAGGGCAGCCGCAGCCAAAGCAATGAGTGTTTTCGTGTACAACTCGAAGCGCCAGCACCCTGAAGGTCCACACAGGCGCCAGCACATAGGCGCACACGAGGGGGCAAACGAGGGGCAGGAGATGTTACGGGGACAAAAGATGCGATGACAGCAGAGGTAGGAGAGTCAGGATGGGGTCGGGAGTGGGGAGGGCCATGAGGGTGCTTGCTGCGGAGGAGAGGGGGATGAGGAAGGAGGCAGCGGAGGGTTCAGCACCAACAAGTGCAGAAGGAGCGTCAGCACACACAGCAACAAGCTGAAGGAGAGAGGGACACAATCAGGGGGGGGGGGTGGAAGCCGGGGGGTGCAATCAGGAACTGATATGAGGATCTGTGGTAGTACCAAAGGCGCCCGACCCAGGAACGATTCGTATTCGACCGCTAGGAGCGATGATGTCACTGATATAGTAGTAGATTCGCCCAGAATCGTAATAATTGAAGTGGACACTGCAGCGAGCCAGTGATGCCGGATGCGTGCATCGGTGGGAGAACAAGAAAAGCTGGGCGATGGCAGGAACAACAGCAGTGCGGTCGGTAGAAACGGAAGGAGAGGAGTCCAGGAGAGATCACCATTGGGCGAAGAAAGCAGACAGGGCCCCTGTCACAGGGGGCCAGAACTGCCAATCAGCTTGCAGAAGAACAGATTGTGTAGGAGCCGTAACCAGTGGGTGGAAGGCACAGTGTCGCACCTCCAGAAAGAACATGCCGGCCAGCACAGTGACAGCAGACCACTTCGTTAAGGTAGGGCAAGGCAGCATCGATGCTCATGTAACCCAGCAACTGAGCACACCGTGAAGCGTCGACGGGCATGGTGGCATTAGCGGGAAGGGTGGAGTTATGCTGACGAGAAGCATGCACTGTGGATTGGAGATGTGAGAACACGGAAGGGAGCAAGTTCGAAGCCCGGCGGTGGGCAGAAGAGGCCATCTCATGCACCAAAAAGAAAGCTAATCGGAAACCTCACCATGGGTATGCAGGCGGGCGCAGCGGCGGCAAGGGGGAGACGAGGTAGAAGGTGGCGTCAGATGTTGAGAGCCAGATAAGCAGGCAAGCTCCTGTACCCAGCATACACGCAGAATGTGATGAGTGATGTCAGGGTGACAGGCACGTGGAGCAGCGGCAGCACACTTGGGCCACTCAGCACCCATCAGTGACGGAGACAACAATAGCGAGGTTCTTGGCAGCCCAAGCAAGAAAATAAACTCTAATCGGGAAACACACAATACCCAAGAAGGGCCCGGACTCAGCACCCCCGAAGGGGGCAGGACAAGGAAATGCACCCCCTGTCCACACGGGACCAGGAAGGCGAACACAAAGGTGGCAGAGAACGCCACGCAACGTACCCAAGAAGGCATCAACGCTGCCTTCAAACTGAATCTGGTTGCATCTGCTGCACCGCAGAAGTTCATCTCTCGGGACAAATTCTGGGATATCCAAGTCCCCCCCCCTCCTAGGGGGGGCCCCTCCCCGAGTGTACTGATCCCCGCCCCCCCCATGTGGCTTGTACTACCACTGGTTCGGCACACACCTGACATGTTCTGAGATTCCTCTCTTCTTGTGCATCCTTTTCCGCCAAGTCGAATCCGGGGCCTTCACGTCGCAAGTGTCAATTTCCGTTTTCCGTGTCGCGCTTGCAAATTGCAATTGGCACTCTTGCCCACGCATGCCCAACAGGTATGGATAGGCGCCCCTACAGCGGAATTTGAATGACGCCACAGCAGCCCAGCCGTAGTGACAGGGTTCGATCAGCATCACGCACAGTCCAACTCTGACGGTACCGGTGCCATAGTGGCGATGGCGGCTATCGGAATTCCATGGAATGTATACAAGTATGCATGGGTGTTCGTTTATGCATGCATCTGGGCCCGGATCAGTAGACTACATGCCAGTCTGATCTTCCGACAGATTAGACACGCAGCAAACTGCATCTGGCACCAAACGTATCACTGGGGGTGTCTGGGGATTGCTGACTGCACTGTGTCGTGGCTGCGCGTGTGATGGTGGTGGATTCTGTGGGTACGCAGTGAGAAGCATGCAGCTTACCGTGCTGCAGAAGTTGTGCTACAGAAGCAACTTGATATGATTGCATCAAAGCCGCAAGCAAGCAAGCCGCGTGCTTTTTGTCCTCGCGTTTCTCGGGATGTGCCGCAGCAAAGGTCTCCCACACTACGAGCACCGGTGCTTGCTCACGCGGCGTACCCATTTGCTGATGACGCTGGTACGTGTCGCTGCGCCTGTGTGCTGCCCCGTTGCGCGCTGTCATTGTGGCTTCGTGCGCATGTGCTTGTTGTGTAGGTTGACGTGCTGCAGATCTGTGTGAGTTGAATTGTAACCCGCCCCGGGTCACGGAAGGGGCAGTTTCGCTGCGAACGTATGCTGTCATGGGACACTGTGTAGGTTTTGCAGTTCCAAGCGAGGCCTGGGCGGAGCAACAAACTGAGCAGCGCAGCAAAGTGTCAGCAGAGATCAAGGTGCATGCGCCGGCTGATGTCCTCTGGAGCGTTCTCACAGACTTCAGCTCCCATGCATACTTGATGCCCAACGTTGAGCAGTGCGAGAGGCTGCCAAGTCGCAACCCGGACACGGTGTTGTTGTTTCAGAAGGTGTTTAGCCAGGCGCCGTTCTGGCGGTTGGAAGCATCTGCTATGCTGGAGTACAGGCAGAAGCGGGCTGGTTCATGGAAGAAAATGAACTTCAGAATGGTGTCTGGCGACTTTGCAGAGTTGTCAGGCCACTGGGTTGTTGCAGAGGACCCGAACACACCAAGCCACAGCGTGCTGCGATATGAGATTGTGTTCCTGCCCGCGTACAACGCAGCTATTCCCTGTGCCATGAAGCAATTCCTGGCGAAGCAGGTGCTGCCATGCAATATCATGGCTCTGGTTTCTCATGCTGAGCAGCTGTCTCAGGTAAACATCTCCAACCTGCTTGTGTGAGGAAGAGCGTGTGTGGTATGCCATGGAACACATAATCCTTGATGAAGGTTGAGCCAGCCCCTCATTCATCATTCTATGTGCAGACATATGCGTCGCAGGACAAGGCAGACATGGCTCCAGGCTGGATTCCAGATCGCAGGCCGATGTATCTAGGAGTCAGCAGTGTGCCTTTGCCAGGGCAGCGTTCACGTTCATCACGCAGAAAGTCACAGAAGCGCGCCAAGATATCAAGTAGTTTCGAATTAGGGCCTTCTACCTCAGTTTCCTGGAGCCAATCTGAAGATGAGAATCGCAAACAAGTAGACAGTGCTGTCAGATCAGTGCCCATCGTCAGCAAGTTCACCGGTGTGTCCACGAGATAGTATTCTGCGGCGCAGAAAGCGCAATTGTAGTTTCTTCAGATGCTTCATGTGATCTGGAATGCTTATGTTTTGTGCTCTGTGTCTGTTTCTGCTGCATGACCATTGACTGCACAATCACTGCCATACTTCATAGCGTGCTGACGAACGTAATAAAACTCCTAGTTTCACGTTGATGGCGTGCTTGACTGCTGGTAAACCGTGAGCCTGTTGGTGAGCTAGCTGTTGCTCTATGTGGAGGTTCATTTGAGGCATGCATGCACAAAAGCATGAATGTTGCCTTGTGTGCAGACATGGAACTGCACATTCGGAAGCTGGACACGAAACAAAAGTTGCACTGGAGGCTACTTACCAGTGTGCCTGTGAATGCCAGTGCAGAGGCTATCTGGGAAGTACTCACAAACTACGAGCAGCTCGAAGAAGTGGTGCCACTGCTGCTGGTGAGCGAGGAGAAGAAGACTCGCAGTGGAAAGAGGAAAGACAAGATTCCGAAGAACTTGAAGCGAGTGCGTCAGGTGGCTGCTAAGCAACTACCGTATGTGCAGCTGCACACAGAGGTAGTGCTGGATGTTCTGGAGAAGCCTGGCACAGACACATGGGAGCTGCAGTTCAGGCACCACAAGAGCAGCTTTGACATACTGCAGGTGCCTGCTTCCTGCATGAGTTCCGATCAAGGACATCGCTATTGAGAACTTGTCAGCCAAATTAACTTCCATCATTGTCACCATGGAAAATAATGAATTGTTACATGTAACACCCCCCCCCCCCCCCCAAAGTAATACTTTAAAGTATTTCGCTGACCTAAATAGTCTTTTCCCATTCCTTAACTGTATCCCTGGTTCCGATGTGGCACAGCTACTGCATTGTAGTCTTTCGATTCCAACGTCTTACTGAAGCAGAAAGTCTTGCACAGATCAATGGCTACCTGGCTTTAGTCTTTCCCTGTTGTCAAGCATATTCGTTCCACTGCATGATTACGCTGTTACGCTGCATTATGAGCGAGCTTGTGAGCAGCAGCTGTGAAGGAAGTGCCACAGTGCAGGGTAAGTGGGTGATAGAGCGGCTGCCAAGCACAGCAGGCAGCCCGCAGCAGGCGTCTCATGTACTCAAGTACGCTGTAGAGCTGGCACTGCACGCAAAGCCATCACGGTTCATCGACCTCATGGAGCCCCTCATCCAGCGCAGCATAGCAGAGGATCTGCCTGTGTGCCTCGATGCGATTCGAAAGGCTGCAGAGAGCCTCAACAGTCAGGTGCCGCCTGCTTTCAGTTCCCAGCACTGTCTCAAAAGTTACTGGACATGAACATGTAAAATGAAACCGAAACAGGCTTGCGTTCAGGCTTGCGCATGCGGTTCCCACTTCAGTCTCAAGTTTGGCACTGTCGGAGTGTGAGCATGAGGTGTGCTTGCAACCCGAGAAGGCAGTGAACGGGCAAGAACCCAGACATAAAAGGTGTACATGCATCAAATCCACCAATTCGCATGATGCTGCTGTGCCGTTGGAGTGGCCATGAGGGGCTGCCAGTTGCTTTGCATTCAGAGGGGCGGAGGATTTTGCGCAGCACTGCTGCCAGCAGCTGCCATCATGCCACGAACACTCACAGAATCTGTGTACGATAACTGCTTTGCACTGTGCTCCGAGCAGTTGAAATGTGCAGTGAGCAGCGCATGGTGGTGCAGGGCCATGTGGAACAAAAGAGAAGCGGAAAGGAAGTGCTGAAGCGCGCAGAGAAGTCATATGCCATGTTTGAGGAGCTCAGGGCTGAGCTAACTGCATTGTATGGCTCACGCATGCAGCTGCCCAATCGCAAGGAGCTTCTGTCAGGAGGCAGGTGTGTGGATAGCCCCCCACACTGGTTTTACCACCGCCCCGCCCCTCAGGGTTAGTGCAGCGTTTTCTACGCCCCCTCCTGTTGCCCTAGGCAACTGAAGAGATCGAACTGATGCATACAGCACCTGTCCATGTCAGTACTACACTGACATGTAGCATGGCACTGTGTGCCGGAGTACTGTTGTGAGATGCACAGACTCATGGTGGAGGTTGTGTACGCACGGCAAGATGTATGTTTGTTGCACTGTGACAGTCTCATTGTGCAGGGTAGATTTGATCAATGCAATTAAAGCACACGGAGGCTACACGCAAGTTGCGGAGCAGCTGCAGTGGTCGGTTGCGAGGATCTCGCGGCGGCCACGTGGATACTGGAGCAGCATGGCAAACCTGCAGCATGAGCTGGACCTGTTTAATGACGAGTTTGATCAGCCGATGGACACCATTCCCCGCAAGAGCTTAATGCAGAAGGTTGGAAGATACGACCTGGTGAAAGGGCTCGAGAGAAATGGCGGAGCACATGGGGTCAGTTACCCCCCTCTAGGATGTGTTCAGTCACCTGCTGGAGTTGAGCAGCTGTACAAGCAGCCTCAGCTTTCCATGTGATCTGACTGGGGAGGTAGTGGCTTGAACCCTCAGTGGTACTGTGCAGGTTGCTGAAATCCTGGGGTACACTATTGCAAGCGGGAGGAGCGCAGTGTCGGAGCCCAAGGTAGCAGGCCTTGGTGACACACAAGACGATGTTGAAGAGACTGCGGCACGAGAGGTACTGGAGGAGGTGCACACCACAGGTCATTCAGACAGCAGCTTACTGCCATCTATTGACGAGCTGCTCATGGACACTGACACCTTCGATGAGAGTACCTATCTTAGCAGCAGGGGAGCTGATCGCAGAGGTTCAGATGCACAACGCTTGTGGAGCGGTTTGGAGCACACAGCAAGTTGGGCTAGTGATGCCCACTGTGGTGATGCCCCGGACTGGGAGCCAAGGTACAAGGCACAGGGTGTGAATGATGAAACTTTGACAACTGGCGGCAACGCTTCTGTACTTGGCAAGTTGAGTACGTCCCGGGTGGAGCAGTCTGGTAATAATGCACGGAAGTTGAATCTAAATATTCGCGACGTAGATGAGAGACCATACATCCCACAATCAGGTGCATGGGCGCCTGTGTCACAACCAAAAGGGCGAAGAGTTCTGTCTAAAGCGGATCTAGCAGCATTGCTGAGCGAGAGACCTGAGTCTCGTGACTCCATATAGTGTAGTGTATGTAGCATATTATTTTACAGTGACGTTGAGTCCCCTGTAACACTGGTTTTGGTGTCAACAAGCGTTGTGTCACTTGAAACCTGTAATGAGCATGCCTTTTGCTGGTGAGAGTTAAAGAAATATGTTGGGAAATGAAAAATATGCTGCCTTGCACTGCACAGCACTGTCCAAAATCTGTTCAACACCGGTGCTCCGTATCTGTGGCAATGTTCGACAATCCTGCTCCTAAATATCCTCCATCCTGGGGCAGTCTTCCATGCTCTCGCTGCACGCGTCCACACAGTCATTAGCACACAGAAACAGGGCACACACCCAGAGACAGCGATGCATGCAAGATCAGGGCAGCCGTACTCATCATCATCCATCCCGGGGACAGCAGTGCTTCCACATACAGACAGTTTGACTGTGCGGTTGCGGGTCATGATTCGTGACACTGCCCTTGCCATGCCCTTGTCTGCCACTTTCACCTGCTTGGCTTGATGGGAAGGTGCACTCGCAGGTCTTGCAGATCTGCTTACAAAGCTGGCCAGCACTCTGCTGGGTTGTTTGCCCATGGACCTGCTCCAACCAGGAAACCATCAGAAAGGAAGCTTCAAGCTTCAGCCAGAATTTGTGCATATTGATAGTTGCCAAGCAGAGCATTTCTTTGTTCAGTCATCTGGACTTGTGCCTGCTGCACAATTTCTACAAAGAGATCCAGTACCTGCTCAGAGTATCCATGGTGTCATCATCCACAGGTGCAGCACTTGGTCGGCGGCTGTGCTGCCTCTTCAGTGACAGGGCAATTGTCTCCTTGTCCAAGTACTGATCCGTGTACTGAGAATCAGCCAGCTCCCCATTCCGTTTTACCAGCGTTTGCCTGAACGAGATTGCCCTGGCCAAGCTCTTCTCTCTGGTGTAGGACATCTTCCTGCCTGCTGACTCTTCAAGGTACGAGCATTCACCGGGGTCCACAATGTTCATCCTTGCAATCGGGCTGTTGGCGTCTCCCACCATAGCATTGCTGCGCCAATCCTCTGTGTCTGCCAGGACAGCATTGCGTACAAATGTGTACCTACCTGCACGATTGGCAGGCTTGTCATTCTGACAATGGGCGATGCATGAGAATGCTTCCAACGCGAATACGTTGATCCCAGCCGGCGCGAACTTCATTCTAATGACAGCAGTAGTGATGCTAGTGCAAACACCTGAGAGCGGGCGGGGTGCGCCTCCATACAGCTGACAGGCCCTTTCATAGGTGAACTGAGGGTTCATTGTTGCATATAGCTTTGCAGGGGAGTCCAGACGGGCTTTGACGCCCTCAACACCTGGAAACCACTCCTCCTCAAGTTGCTATGTGATGACACTGCAGCAGCACTGCCCAAAGAGCGGGCTCCAAAGAAATGCCGCACTTTGCCGACGCTTGGCCATACTCTCCACCTTGGCGAGTGCCCTTCGTGGAGGCGGGGTGAGAACTTCAGCAGCACTGCCTTCTGCGCCTTCTCCGCCCACATTGCCAGCAAAACTAAGACTGCGACCACGAGCCATGCTGAACCTGCTTTTCAACACATCCTCATGAACCTTGACTGGCCTTAATTGGATGGACGAGGTCACCCGTTATGTGTTTGAGCGAAAATGCGTGGCACCTACAACTGTCACGGCTGTTTTGGCCAACAGTGCAGGGGCAGACTGGCGCCAAGGTTCTGCTTTGTGATTTCAGCGAAGTGGTGATTCTGGCTTGAGAATTTGTGTTGTCTTCTCGTTGCCTTTTCAGCTCGCAAGATGTGCATGCACGAGTTGAAAGAATGCATTGTGCACATCTGAGGGCACTAAACTTCGTCGCTGCCTACGACGAATGCCTCAGCCCTCCATCGAGAAGCTCTGCCTATATCGATTTTTATCATTGCTTCAGGACTTATCTCTGCTTTTGCTGGAGAATCAAATCACGTGCTTCATGGACAAAGATGGACAACACATCGGCCATTGTGTGCACAATATGGTGTAAGTAACAGCGCTACAGTGGATATCAACACTCTGCCCGAACTACACAAAGCATGGATGACGAGCAATCTGTCTTGGGCTGAAATCTCTGGTTACTTGGCGAAACTGGCAATCCACAGCACAGCCTCATACTGACCCTGAAACTCAATATAAGACAGATGACAGTGCAAAAGGTCATCGTATCAACTTTCAGAAGTGTCCTGTGAATCAAAACGATCTGCGTTCGCCCTCCAGAAGTTTTCTGTGCAGGAAGTGAAGGGGGAATGGTGCAGGACCTAAGTTTGGCTCACAAGATCACATGCTATGAATATAAATGGCCCTTAAACAAGGAAAACAACTAAAAGGACCCTTAGCGTGAGGGAGAGCCTTGAAGTGGTACGGGGGACGAGACTGGGAACTGCGTTGCTGCCCTTCCTGCATTAATCAGTAGAAAACCACACCTGAACGAGGATAAAACTAAGTGCAAGTGAATCAAGGCAGCACCAATACTGTGGAGCGAGAGGGAAGGAATCTGGATATGACTTGACACAACTCACAGCAACTTATACATACACGTCGTAGCTTGCGCTGCTTACGCGCTCTGGTACAGAATTCTCGAAGCACGGTCCATTTAGCCTAACACAGGCTGTTGGTGATGGACATGCCGAATTCTCCGGCCGAAGAAGGAGCATCATGCATGTTGCACCCATTCACGTGAATTCACTAGTGCTGGCATATATACATCTGAACCTGGCAAGTTGTTAAAGCTGGCAAGTTGTTGGTGATGAAAGTTTGTCGCTCTCTTTGCATGTATAGATAGAAACAGACACACCTGTTGAAAATCCAGTTGAGCATGTGGCAAAGCTGACTGCCTAGCCATTGTGAATCGATGCATGGTCCCACATATCTGCTGAAGAAGACATGAGAGACGTTTCAAGCATGTATCTCTCTAGTGGGTAGGAGACATCTCCGGTGGCTGGTCTGGTGGATGTTGCATGAAGCGCACAACCCACCGTTCCTTCATCCCTGAACTCATTAGTTCTTTTTCGGTTAATCATTGAGCAAGATGTCTTTGAGAGGGGCTGTGACTGGTGCCGACTCCTGTACAGCGACGGGTGCTGGGCCATCCAATGCGGTCGCAGGTTTGGCAGACACACTTCTGGGTACCTCGTCAAAGACAAGGTCGCAGCTCCATGAGGTGTGCCACAGCTGTAGAATTGATGACTGAGCTACACCATTGGATTTGGGAGGTTCTGAGCTCCGTGATGTGTGCAGTATTCCCACAGAGCGCAACCTGCGCTTCCTGACATACCAGGTGTCCAGCCTGGTCATTCGTTGTCAGTCAACGATGTAGTCCATCGGCTAGCAGGACCATCCGAGTCGACAGTACAGCGGCATCCAGATGGTGAAGCGGACCCCTTGCTTCAGGCCTTTGAGCAAGCTTTCATCTCCAGTCAGGTGTGCACGTTCTCTGGCAACATTTCGTGGATGCAGTGGCTTGAACTTATACGTTCAGTGTATTGAGCGTTTCGGAATATTGTTCAGCGTACTGGTGCGCCAGCAGCGGCTCCACTTGGTCAAGCTCCTTTCCATGAGCCCCAACTCGCCCCATTTGCGCCTCCTCCGCCCCCACAACTCTATCAAACGCTGCACAGCTTCCTACGTACAAGCCTAGCACGGCGACAGTTCACGCCGCTGCAGCAACCTGTTGTTCCCAATCTGCCAATTCCTGACCAGCTACGCATTCGTGACCGTGGCACCATCCTTGCTCGGCATTTGCATGCAGACAGCGGTGACGCATATGCTGACTCACAAGTCGCTTCGCTGCTGCAAGGCCTTGGCATTGATCCTAGAGCACTTCCTGCTCGACTGGATCCTGGAATTGCAGGAGCTCCTGGTGGGGCTTGGGACCATGCTTGGGCTGCAGCAGCCCAGCATGCACCTCCAGAGCCACCTGTAGCTGTAGCAAATGCAGCAGACAGCATTGCAGGGGCGCATCAGCACAGCTGGGTTGATGAGTTTTCCCGCATGTCACTACATGCGCCCAACGCCACCCAGAGCACGGCCCTTCATCACCAAGCTGCTTCTCACAGAGGAACTGCGGCAGCATGGGTAGATGATTTCGAGAGGACACATCAAGATGTTTCAGGCCCACAGGGAACTGCTTGGGCTGATCAGTTTGTTGGGGCAGCCAGCGCTGCGGAAGCTTTAACACCTGGTAGTGCTTGGGCTGAGGAATTCTCAGAGCAGGTGAAGACCAGAAATGGAGCAGCTGCTGGGGCGTCAGACAGTGAAGCCGCCAGAATTCATAGCGAGAAGCTAGCCAATGTGTTGCGACAAGACCCTGAGCAGCGCTTCCAGAAGAGTCAGTTCCTGCAGTTTGTGTCGAAGATGAGCCAGGGGGAGCTGGAGTTTCGGGGTGGTAAGCTTGTAGAACAGGCTCATGTGGGGTCTGCATGGGCGGACCAGTTCACTTCCGGGGGGGGCGCAGGCAGGGGCACAGGGCTTGAAAACCTTGGAGAAGGTTGGGCTGAGCAGTTTGCTGCAGGAGGCGCTCCATTAGTTGAAGCAAACTGGGCGGAGGACTTTGTGAATAGCATGAGCCACCAGGGTGGCAGCGACAGGCAGATGAAGAATGCAGATGCATGGGCTGCGGACTTCCAGGGGATACAGGAACGCACGGTGCTTGCCCTCGTGGCCCCACGCCATTTTAGCTATGTTGCGCTGCAGCACCTCGTTACACGCCAAAAAGGCATTAAGTGGGCAAACCCCCCCACAAAACAGAAGTGGCCAACACATAAGCACCACCACTGTACGCGAATGGAGCAACAGCACCATCACATGCTGCAGCATAATCACGAATGGCTTGATTAACATGCACATCAGTGTAGGCCTCTGGTCAGCACCAGAAACACCCCAGTGCTTCATGAGTCACACTGTCCGCAAGAGTCACACTGTGCTGTGTTGTTTTGTTGCTAGCTATTACCTTGAAATGAGTGTTGTGCAGGCGTCCAATTCAGGACGCTGTGTGCTTGTGTTGATGTGTGTTTCCATGCTGCACAATTGAAAAGCTGTGAGAGGGGGTGCAGGCAGAGCAGGAGGCGTTCGACCATGCCTGGGCTGACTTTGGTCACCAGCATAGCGCCACCGCATCTGCGGACAGCTCCACGCATCCGTACCAGTTTCAGCCCAACAACCCTTACGATGGAAACCCTGAGGCTCTATCGTTGGCACAGGATGCGTTCAAGGAGGGCAGCCTGCAGGATGCTTGCCTGGCCCTGGAAGCAGTGGTGAAAGCGAACCCAGGTGCAGTGCCTCTGCTTTGTGATCATCGTGTGTTATAGCAGAGTGATTACATTGCTCAACAAGTGGCAGTGCCATCCAGGCAGCAACAGTACCTGTGCTCTGTTTTTTGCTGCTCTGGTGGGTGCTGTGGCTGCGGAGGTCAGTGCGCAACTGTTTCGAACCTGAGATGTGCAACCAAGGCCAAGCTCATGGCTTGGAGTACGCACACATCCCATGAGTCCTGACCTTGGCTCCGTGTATGTGCAGGGGATGCACAGTCCTGGAGGATGCTGGGTGCTGCACATGCCGAGAATGACAATGACGCACAGGCGATTGCAGCGGCGCTGCGCGCGCTGGAGGCCGCGCCCAACAATGCTGCAGTGCTGCTGGCTCTGGGCGTGTCACATGTCAATGAGCTGCAGGAAGGCCAGGCCGTGGGCTACCTACTGAGGTGCGTCTTGGCTCTTTCTCAGTGTGTATTGCTATCTTGCGCAGTGCTTTTGATTGGCTTGTGTGAAAGACTCGATGTGTGTGAAGGCTTGATTTATGAGCCGTCCAACCAGTCACACTGCTGTCTCAGCATTTTGTGTGTGTGTGTGAGCGAGTAACGGAAAGTACAGCAGCGTGATTTGCCCGTGTAGAAAGGCACATCTCAGGGATAGCATCGCCGGGAGCGAAATAGCATAGCACTGCCCCGTTGAGCAGAGCATGTGTTGCAGGTGGCTCAAGACACAGCCCTTGCATGCTCATGCACTGGAAGGTCTTCCAGCAGATCTTTCCACAGTGACCATGCAAGACGCGCGAGCCGCCTTCAGGCGCGCTGTGGAGAGTACTTCATCCGACTCAGATGTGCACACCGCGCTGGGAGTCATCGCGCACCTGGCAGGCGATTACACCCAAGCCACCGCGGCGTTTGAGGAGGCTCTGCGGATGCGACCAGAAGACTACAGCCTCTGGAACAAGCTGGGTGCGACACTGGCGAACAGCGGGCACTCTGAGGCCGCCAAGGGAGCGTACGCTCACGCGCTGCGGCACAAGCCGAACTACATGCGCGCATGGTCGAACCTGGGCATCAGCTACAGCAACCTTGGGGAGTATGGTGAGGCGGCACAGTACTTCCTGAGGTCTCTGACTCAGAATCGCAGTGCTGAGAGCGTGTGGGGGTACCTGCAGACCGCTGTGGTGATGATGGGCAGCGAGGAGGGGTTACAGTTGGTGCACGTTCGAGACCTGGATGGCCTCGTGCGGCTGCTGGGAGTTGCCACGGGTAGCCCTGGGAGGCTGGAGCCGGGCATGGGGACTGCATCGCTGACCCCGGCACATGTGGGTGATCCAAGTATCGCGCCCAGTGGCTGGGACGCTGGAGCCACGAGCTGGGGTGGCAGTTCCCATGGTGGTTTTGTAGAGGGCTTAGCGCAGACGTTTGCTGGCGAGGGCGATTTGCCAGAGCTTCCTGTGTTCGGGGGAACCCCAGGAGGATTAGATCCGGATGCAGATGTGCAGGTTTACTAGACAATGTTTGAGCGATTCCATCATTGATTATTCATTTGCTGTTAGGAAGTGTTTCGGTTGTCCAATGATGCCTGTAGAAACGAAACAACAGAGGCAACTACAAAGTGTAGGGCAGAACTGATTGGTGGTGGTAACCATTGTGTATTACAGAATGATAACATGTATGAGATGCTAAGGGTCACTGACGTCTCAAGAAACGGGCACAGTGCACAGCGCTTGAATATTTGTATCATTCATAAGATCCATTCACATGAGTCTGAATGAGAGAACGACAACTAGAACAGAGTTGTTCAACCCACATGGAACTAGATCACAGGACCAAACAATGGCTCCCCACACCAACAAGCCATCCAATGATCTGAACAAAGGTGCATGATCTCGTCTTGCCTGCAACAGGTGGTCGTTATCTACTCATTCTCACTGCCTTGACACGTGAAATCTCTGGATCAACTACAGTGACGCGACTGGTCACAGTTGCCAGGCAACCTAGATAGAAGAATACAGTGTGGAAGAGTGCAGCTCACAAAATAGAGACCAAACCGTCTCTTGTGAAATTCACAAAATATGAAACAGGGATTTCAGCAACAATGCTGAAATGAACACAAATTCCATCTCCTCTCTATAATAGATTCAGGGAGATGACAGGTTGTAGTTGTTCCTCCTTGCAGTGAGCTGGAACCCAGCTGGGCTTAAAAGACTGCTGCCTCGTTCTCATCATCAGATGAATCTGTCATATCCGCCTCGAGAGCAGACATATCCACCACAGGTTCCTTCTTCACAGCTGTGGCCACAGGTGTGAAAAGTCGAGCCGACTGAATTGGGGCAGCCTTGACGCGAGTCTCAACAGGCTGAGGCTTTGGTTCAAGCTTTGGCTCAGCCTTTGGCTCAGATAAGCTACTTGCAGCAGAGAAAGAACTTGTCTGGTTGGAGACAGGCGCCGATGATCGTGTGTCCAAGGGCGGCTTGTTGTCAACGTCTTTGGCTGGCTGCAGGACATCTAGCTTCCACACTTGCGGTTTCAGCTCTGCACAGCACACTGCGCTACAAATCGCCCTAAACAACCTTTGTCTGCGAGTGGAAAACAACCAACGACAATGCAAATGAAGCAGGATACAGGAGGTGCAAGCTCCTGCGGAGAGCTCGCACAGTGAACTCGTCTAAAATGTGTTGCCAAATAGTGTGGCGCACCCTCCAGCATGGCAGCTGCTTGCTGCATAGCAGCATCACGGGACGGGCCTGCCCTGTGAGCGTCCGCCTGCAGGCCTGCATTGACATCTCTGATGCCCTGCATCCTGAGATCCGCACGCATGGACCTCTCGTGATCCTTGAGAGTTCTGACCAGACTGTCATGGATTCTCTTACGCACGTACATGCCGACCACCGTCTGCATCTCCCCATCTGCGTTCGTGAATTTGGTGCTGGCCATTTCCACCGGGTCGCCCTCCTCAGCTCGCTTCTTCCTCACTCTCCCATGGCTACAGACAACACACAAACACGTCAGCAGCCAGAATGATTGAAAGGAAACGTGCGCTACATACATGATGTCAGCCATAGCACCATGCACCTGTATGCACGAGGCCTACAAGAGGGAACACACAGCACCGGCGTCACCGGATGTAAGAACAACTGTCTGTGCGAATTGCCAAGGCCTGAATCTGCAGGAATGACACAATATCTATAATTGTTTCTTGGCATTGGGCGCGCACTCATCTTCCTCTTCCCTGAACATGCCCATGCAGTTGGTCTGCAGGATGCGGTCCCATGCATGCAGTAGTGATCCATGAAGGATCTTGACTTGCTGGCACCGAGACAGGTAGCCACAGTGGCCTTCTTCTGTCTGTTTCTTGCATGGAGCGGTGTGCTGGCATTTGTTCTCCGTGAAACTGCAAGGCACAGCATGCAGTGAATCATAAACATTGCAACAGTGGACTGAACAGCCCCAACAGTTACGCAGCCTGTGGCCAGCGGAAGGCGCTGATGCCTGACCAGCTTGAAGGATTGTAGAGCAAGCACAACACCATAGCTGCTTCAAGAAGCATACTTGTACCACAAATCCCACAGGAACTTGGTACTTTTCTCATCCTTGCACAGCTTCCAGTGATTCGTGACCTGATTCATAGGCATGCTCTTGGCGTTGTTATCCCAGGGGTGCCTCGCAGACACTTGCACAAGCCTCTTGCCCTCACCCGCATAGCGAATACGACCAGTTACAAGCATGATCTTGTCATTGCCGGTGCCCAAGCAGTTATGGGGGTTCTTCCGGACATAGAAGCCAACGTTTTTAACTTCCATGTTGCTCCCATACTTTTCAAGCTGCTCTTTGTTGCTCTCAATGATGTCACAGGCCGTCTCGTATGGCAGACCAATGTCTGTCACGAAGGTAGACATCACCATCTGCACTGCGCAATCTGTCAGGGGACTACCGTGCAATGCACCTGGACAAACCAGACCTGCAGGTAAGGCTGCGTGGACAGTACTACACGCACAAATCGATGCACGAAAGCTAGAAAGAAGCATCCAACTGCTTGTGACAGTGACGTTCGTATCCAGTTCAAACATGCATGCTCACTTTTACATGGATATGTATTGCTATTATGTATCGGGATTGGCATGACTCACGTGATGCCACTTTTTCAGCTTGCAACATAAAAACGAACAGCTCCACACAGCAGATCTAGCTATAACACACGTACCTAGGCAGATATCAACTAGACGAGTATACACTTTTCATTCTGCTTCTGACGCACTCATACATAGCCAGCAATATCAAGAAGCGCTAACATGCAACACTTGCTGTTTTGCGTTGCATATTATTGCAGGACAGAGAGCTAGTTATGCCGGACAGTGCACGGATAAGTAGATGTAGATGCTGTGTGGGGGAGCTGAATGTGGCAGACATAATTCTAAGTTGCACACTTCAAAGCACCGAATTTCAGCACACATGCTGCAACAGGTGGAGGGCATCACTGCAACGGAGATAACTGACTGCCATGCAACAAGAATCGTTCAAGAAACTTAATTCGCGCGCTAACTAGAATTCTCATCAGCCGGTCTGGGAAGCAGTATGCTTGGGATCTTGCACACAAACCGAACGGATAAATCATCTGCAGTTCTAACTTATCACAATTGATAAAGATCTGGGCGAGGAGATACACTTCCAAAGCATCAGAATGCGTTGCATGTAGAATTGAAATCGCCCATCACTGGCCACAGAAAGGGAATGAAAGGCGAATTCAGAGGACAAGCTCGAGGAGCAAGGTGCCCACCTCACCACCGCCAGCCTTCGGATTTTGCCACACAGGCCTTCTTTCTGCTTCTCGAACGCCCCCCTCAAGAAACAGAACCCCTTTGTCAAACGTTCCATTCTGCTTCGCGCTCTCACACTCATGATCGATGAGCTGCTGCAGGTACCTACAGAACAGCTGTGACTGGTCAACGTCGTTTTACGGCAGGGCATGCAAGCAGAGTGGCATACGAGCAGCTTAAAGAACGGGCCAAGAAGATGACTCTTGAGGTGAGCAAGGAAGCCAGCAGCACAATAAATGTACACCTAAACACAATCTGCTGCTGCTGCAGGTTCATCCCCAGTATCCGATTCAGCAGCACTGTCAGCTTCTTGACATGCTTCGCGCCGGCATCAACTGACTGGTCCATGTTGTTTCGGTCCAGCACGCCTGCCTGTGCACACCATGTGCGGGCGCAGTTGTAGAATGTCTTGAGATCCTCTGGCATGCCAGTGAACCGGCCTCCTGGCAAAGTATCTGGGCACTGCAAGTGTGCTGGAATCTGCACAGCCACCTCCAGTGTGCAGTAACATTGAAACATCAGAAAACTCTACTGAAGCGACCATGTTTCCAACTAGTCTATCCTGATAAGATTCTTTTCAATCACACCAGCAGTGCAGATTAGTAGACATTTCACACACCTGTGGAGGCGCAATTCGGGGCACGAATGTGCCCTCGTCCCAGTTTCCATGAGGTGCCCGACATCCAGTGAGCTCACCGATAAACTGACTCATTGCCTGCAAGACAAAATCGCATTCTAGGACATCTGAATCACTGAAAAAACTTGGAGTTGGAATACAGTACGTGCTTGCACACTGACACAGCTGCATGGCGACAGCGCATACCTTCTGACCATACTTGTTGTCAATGTCAAACTCCTTCAGGTTTTGGCCCGCCCCTAGTGCGTCACGGTTGCCCTTCAGGATAGCCCCCAGGCTCTGGAGTCTTTTGGCGGCACTGGAAGCGAACCTAAACTCTCCCGCAGCTGCATGCAATTATAATGTCTCACAACCGAGCACAAGTCATGTGTTCATATGCCTGACATTCAGATCAGCAGCTGTGAACCACGCTCTCTCAAAACCATGACAGAACCATCCAATCATTACTCTTAGTAGTCAGCTTCTACGCTCCCCGCGTTATTCCCAAGTGCAGCAAGCTTGCCCTCGTCTTCATACATACTATACGAGGCCAGGGACAAGGAGCAGTAGCCCATACCTGGAGTCATGAGCATCTTGTAGATGGGTGCTGACGTTTGGTTGGAACGATGGCTTCTGCCAAACCTGCAAAGCATGGCGCTGGTGCGAATACATCGGCAACAGGTTCCATGTACTGATGTAACATGCAAAGCACAGAAACATTGCCACCTGTATAGAGACAACATACTGTTGAATGGCCTTGTCTGCAGACCAGGGGAGTTCAAGAGTCAGGTGGATGCGCCGCTTGTTGTTGGCACGCTTCTTGTCGGCCTGCAGAGAGATCCCAGTGGACGCCGCCTCTGAGATGATGGCGATGCGCTTTTCGCCATCCATGAACTTGTTCCTCTCCTTCACAATTCACAACCACCGTGAGTATACCAGCACAGTCATGTGCAATGGACAGGAGGAGAATCAGATAGTATATTGAATCCATAATTCTAGGGTACATATACACAACATGCACTGAGAAGGTACATTGGTATCATCAGCATGTAGAACACAGGCATTCTAGCCGTGATAGCCAAAATTCTGGCATCTGAATCAGGAGGCAAGGGAATGAAATCCACACCGAGAGGTTAAGAGACTGCTGAGCGACTCCGTCAGCACGCTTGATGGACCGGCAGCTGCCATCAGCGCGCATCTCGACCATCTCCTTGCGGCCAGTCATCTCTGCCACAACTTGCCGTCCACCACAAAGGTGAATCAGGTTGTCCAGTGGGTTAGGCGGTAACTCAAGCAGGTCGATCATCTTCTTCAGAACAATTTTTGCCTTCACAGTGACTGGATGGGGATCCCGCTCTTTTTGTCCGGGGTACTCGTCGTAGTTGTAAGGAGCTTGGCTAACCTTGGTCATGTGCCTGCAGCTACCAGGCCTGTCATCAACATCATTCAACAACAGCTCGCATCACAGTTGCAGAGTCAGACTGGCTGATGCAGTCAAAGCAGGCTCGCCACTGCTGCAACAGAGAGCATGTCCACAAGCACAGCTTTTCAGTCTGATTTCGAATGGAAATGTTTGGAGAGTGGGCAGAGAGGGACATTAGGAGTGACACACATCATCCCTGTCTGCCTCCTGTGTCGGGGCTCTTCATCATCATCCATGGAGTCGTTCTCAAAATCAGAATCATCGCTGGCAGTGCCCAGTTCCAGCTCCAGTTGATCACGACCCCGCATTCGAGAGTTCTTTGTTATGCGGCCTGGAGCACGGACACTGCCATCATCATCCGACGATGCCTGCAAAGCATGGGCCTTCTTTAAAACCATAAAGGTAGTGAACAGGCATGAACCCAAATAGCAACAAGCAACTAACATACAGTATTCACCACTTCACTCGAATGGCAAAACAGCACCATCACGAAATTCTTGCCCAGCACTAATGACGCCTGCAAAGCATGGCATATGGCCTCGCTGGAATGTGCAGAACTTCCGTACACTCTTGTTATTTACTAACAAGCAGAAAAACCCACCAGGAAAGCAAATAGGATGTAGAAAAAAGTGGAGGGAGCCAAGGACAGAGCATACCTTGCAGGAAGATCTACTACGCTGTGCACGTCTCATCTCAGCCTTCACCTTGTTCAGTTTCTTCTTGACGTCCTCAAGCTCTAATGCAAGCCTGCGACTCGCAGTCAAGTACTCGATGCCCGTCGCATCAAATTTCTCGTCATCACTTTGGTCATCTTCCTCCTCGTCCAGAGCACCCAGCATCTCGGTGTCTGCATCAACCTTGACCTTGCAATCCTGGCTCTCCATTTTCACGTTGGCCACCTCCTTCTGGGCATCTGGTGACTTTAACCCAGGTGAAACCTTTGAAGGAGCACCACGGGCAGAGACAGGTGCTGCGGTAGTGTCTGCAAGAGGACTTTTGACTTTCTTGGACTTTTTCTTCTTGAGAAGATGGAAAACTGCAGCAGCGCTCAACGCACCACCAGCCTTGGCGGCCGCAACATCCAGCCTCTTGTCGACAGAGGCAGAAACAACTGACTCAGAGTTTTGTAGTACTGGCGTGGCTGCCTTAGCAGTCTCACTATCCTCACCAATCACTCCCTGGATGCTGTCCTGCTCAGATTCAGCAGCATCTGTGTCATCAGTCACAGCGCCTTCGTCCTGAAATCACGCGAACCATTCTGTGGCAGCCAGAGAGTGCCATTGAAGAACAGTATAGTCTTAGACGTGACCGGAATAAGAGGTGCATCACACTTGCAATGAGTTGCCTCAGGCAACTAGTGCAGCAGATGTGAAACCGACCAGACTGCTGGGATGGCAGGTTCGACGCTGAATAGTGCTAGGATCAGACACAAAAACACCGTGTTCCCACCTGGGATGCAGAGTTTCCAGGGCCGGCCTGCTGCTCTACACTCTTGCTCAAGGAAGCCTCCCAGACGCATCCAGCAGTGCCACCAGCAAGCAGGGCAGTCATGACTTCCAACTTCTCAGCGTGACATGCCTCCTGGTGACGCTGCAGAATGTCCTTCGCCACCTTGTGATTCTCAACGAGGGGGGTGCACTTGTGGCAGTACCACGTATCTTCATCTGGAACTTCCGACAGCGCAGGACTGTGGCAATGCAGATGCACACCCTTCTGGCACCAATCGCAAAGGAGCATTGTTTCCCCGTCTTCCTTGCCTTCGCACTCCTAAACAAGAAACAAAGACATCTGACACTGCGTTAAATAAACATGCAACATCAGTCTACTTTGTTATGCTGACACAGAACAGGCGAGGCAGCAGTCAGCTCACATTCTCAGGCACCACTGTACAGGACTCTTACGGTCGCAAAAATCAGGATGCACTGTATCTGACGGATCTTTCCACACGCAAAAAGAACGATATGTATTCTCCATCATGGAACAAAATTTATTTGCACCCTTGCAAATGCTCAGGCTGACAAAGGAAGCTCTAGTTGCTCTTATCTCGCAGAGATGCCTTTTTGGGTTCCTGCCTTCACTCCTTTCCGGTTTGTAAACATAACAAGCAAAGACTGAGAAAGCATGTAGGACAGCTACTCAGATGCCAGAATCACATACCATGCACGCGATTTCATCAGAATCCGCATCCGAGTCCTCCTCAGTAGGTGCTGCAGCAGCAAGGGCGCGCAGCTCATCCACGGAGAGCCCTACCTTGCTGGCTTCATCTTCCAAGTCAAGGCGCAAGCGCTTTGAGTCACTCTCTGACGGCAATCTGTTGTCAATTTCATAGCTGCTACGCTTTGTACCGACATCAGCTCCAGAGATTCCACCCAACGACCCGCTACCACATGCGCCCTTGTCCAGCTCCGACGCTGGTGAGGAATCAGCAGGACTCTCATCATCGGAGTCCAGCAAAGCCTGGCGGCTGAACCTGGGCTTGCTCCGCCGCGAGCGCTTTTGCCCAATCGAGGGATGCGGCACAATCTCATCATCACTGTGGCCAGGATTATACTCGGAGGTGTCATCCGAGTCTTCTCCATCACCACGATCTTCATGCTCGCAATCAGAGGCTGCTGCAGCCTTCTTGCCCTCGGCTCCCTCCTTCTTTGGCACCTCCACAACCTCGTCGTCCTCTGCACCAGCAGCCACAGCATAAAATATGGTTGCAAATGCGAACCTTGCGGTCCAGTTACCAGCATTGCAACAGGCCTCCATTTACATCGCCACAAGTCGCTGATAGCGTCGTGGTATCAGAGTTGCAAGATTCCTCATGGTTCAGGTACAATAGCAGGAAGCAAGCTGCGTCACGCTCTGTCCAGGGTGTCTGCCCATCTAGCAGCTCAGGATGAGATAACTCTGCAGTCAACTAAGAGACAAAAACAAGGGTGCCAGGGCAGCAGCACACCAGAGTCCTCTAGTGTCTCAATCACCTGACTGATCTTAGCGTCAACAGGGCTTTTCATGTCCTGGGATTGCCTGACCACACCTCGGCGGCTTCCAGTCGGGTGCCGCACACGGCTTTTCAAGTCTGAGATTTTCCCCATCACTCTTTCAACAGCCCTCTGCGCATCCTGCACCTTGTCACCCCACAGTTGCTCTACCTGACGTGCTCTGATTTCCTGCTCTTTCTGCTCCCTGCGCTCCAATTCTGCCTGCAACTTCTGATACGCCTGATTCAGCATGTTCTCCATGTCAGCCTGCACAGCATATTCTCACGTGATGGCAAAGCCGTGGAAACCACAAGGTACCACAGGTACCTTTTTCTCTGCCTCTCTGACCACAACTCAACCTGCGACTAAAGCGAAAACAGCTGTAAGCTAACAATGCACATCTCCTGTTCAAGGACAACATTCACCACTAAGTCGACTTGAGACCACAGCAATGCAACTAGCATGTGGAAGCTGAATGCACCTGTTCAAGTGCCCATGTCTCTGCATCCCAGTTGTTGCGCCTGTTTGTGATAAGCGCATGCAGAGCACGGGCAGCCTTTGAGCCGTTGTGCTGCTCAACATGGTCAACAACCATCTTGGATAGGGACACACAGCTCAACAGATTGTGGTGAGCCTCGTCATTGTGATCTTGTGCATCTTCAACGTCATCGTCCTCTAGATCAGAAGCTTCTTCCTCACCACGAGCAAGGCGCTCCTGACGCCTGCAAGTCCCTCGCAGTGTTGCCCCTGATCACAAGGGCATGAATACAAGTTGTGGCGCTTGTGTATGTATGGAACTGCTGTTCACGAAGAAGCAGAAGATTAAGCACACCATGCTCACTGTTTCTCTTTCTCTACTACGTAGCTTCTTCACACCAAACAAGCACAGACGAAGCATTCTGTTGCAGAAACACAGCAAAATGTACGCTTGATGCACATTTAATACATCAGAAAATCAAGCAGCATACATATGCTATGTGGTCAAACGAACTTCCTTTTCTTTCACAGAGCCAGAACCCAGAATGTGCAAAATCTTGCAAGGCGTAAGGTAGTAGACAGGCAAGAATTAAAACAGCCGAGCGCAAGCTCTGCAACGAAACCACTGGCTTCGCAAAGTTGGGTGCATGTACATGAACATTTCAGGGCTGGGGGAGCACCGTGTCCGCTTTTCTTCCACCTGCTGCTCCCATACCATCCGACGGTCCTCTGCATCTTGTGCCATGCGATCTCTCAGCGTGTTGGCGTACTCTGCAGATGTGCCAGCCTCCACTATGTGATCTGCGAAACATACAAGCACAGCGACTACCTCAGACATCTCTGTCAGACAGTCCATTGCATGATGGCCTTTTGCAGGTGCATCTGCGAGATACTTGTCTACCACGCGACTGATCTGAACCTTGGGTGCTGAAAATATCTCGCCCATGGTGTCACCTGTAGCAAACTAAGAGACTGAGGAGACAAGGCATGTTCTATTGTGTTGAGGCTGATATGATCGCGAACGATTTCAAGCAGCGACTGGATTGACTGTTGAGCTACGATAGTGTTAATAAGCCATGCAGGAGTGTGCAGGCTAATGAACAGGGCAGAGGGAGCAAGCAGGAAAATTTGTGCAACCCACCCTGCTTCTCCTTCTCTGCTTGAAGACTAGCTTCTCCAGTTGACTGGAGGCCGATCACCACACTGTAATCATGCTGCACAGCATCTCGTGCCTCTTCAGCAAGAGCTTCAACTTTGGAAGCCATCAGCATGGATTTGAAGAAGCGCAGGTGGTCGCCCCAGAACGCTGTCATCATCCTCTTGCATGCAGCATCCCAGCAACCTTTCTTTCCCACCACCATGTCCAGCAACTGCCATATGGCGGCTGCACGGCCATACTGCACCTGGAAGACCTGGGCCAGCTCGATCATTTTGAGCTCAAACTCTGCTCCATCATAGGACAGCTGCCTGCATGCATCCCAAAAACATGACATGAATTGAGAATGCTTGCTTTGACGAGATGGTCAACGTGGGTAAATATGAGGTGTGCAGGGTCTGCGGCATGCACCAGCGCCTCTGCAGAAGCTGAGCGCCTCCAAGGCTGACCAGCATCGGACCCTGATGACAGATAATCATCCAACACACCTTGCAACGTAGATTCCCTCAGACTTGAGGCTGCAGGAGAAGAGCTCAGACGCTCCAAGCCCAGACTCAACAAGCGACTTGATCAATTCAGTCATGGATTTGTGCCCAAAATTGCCAAGCCGGACCATGTAGGCCATGTTGTTGGGCTCCGATACACCTGTTGCACTGCTGTAGAGGACTGCTGCGTCAGGAAGCTTCTCCTGGATGTGGCGTACTGCGACGCCAGTGAGTGTTGGGTGGCCCTGCTCGTTCATCAGGTTCTTTGCCTTGTGACACTCATCAAACTGTACAGCAAACAGAGCATGTTGCATGGCCCAACAAGTGGCACTGGTGCACCAGCTAGGGGCTGCATGCGAGGCCAAAAGTCGACTTCGTCTGTACAAAAACAGGTCGGGCCACATTATGGTGTGCGGCTCAATGATCACTGAATTCGATTGTACAGCCTTTGGCAATGTATTCCATCAGTGAAGTATGTCAGCAAGGGTCGCAAACACGACTGACCAAAAACTGGCAGCAAGGTATCGCATGGCAGTCAAGTGAGAAGCGCCAGTGGCATACCACAATGAGGGGTCCAGACTCACTCGTATCTCCCTGCATGCACATTGCTCTTGGGGCGAATATCTGCAATTGTTCATGATTCGCGGCAGTGAGATCTTTTGGCACACTACAGATATGGCGTGTCAGATCAGAACGAATGCAACTCACAGAGCAACGCAATATGCTGTTTTCAAGGAGGAAAACTCAGAGACATGAGGACGATGGTTGGAACACACCTTGAGCCATTCCAAAATCTGCATGAAGCGTGTGCCAGGAGCTTCCAAAGCTTGGAGCTGTCGTTGAGCCACGTCACTGCAGATGTGTCCGACCTTCCCCTCCGCAGCATCGGGTCTGCAAACCCCAGACCTTTTGAAGCATCAACAAGTTTGAATTCTCCCAGGGCAAATACATAAGGAAGCACAAGCACAAGAGCCATTCCAGAGATTTTGACACTTGCGGCGGCCGTGTTGCCTTACTACTTGGTCTCTTGCCTCACTTGGCAAGTTTCGTTGCAATCAAGCACACAATGCATGACTGTGCAAGGGAGCGTAATGTCGCATGACTCATGTGCAATAGCATCGAAAAAGTGTGAGCCGCACTGAGCATATCCCTTCTTGACAACACCCTTGCAGCCTGCAATCAGCAACTGGTACGTTGCAAAGAACACGCCCTCGTCAAACTCCTGCTCCAGGTCCCCCTTGATCACTGGCACAGGCTTGTTGCCACCTGGCCAGACATCAATTTTAACCTTTTTGGTCACGTTTGCCGGCTTGCGAGACGAGCTGGGCACAGTGATGTCACAGTCTACCATGTCCCTGCGCGCATCCTCGCGCAGATCTTTGCAGTGGGACAGCCACAGAATGCGACGCGTGCCCTTTCGCCACATCTCCTTCAGGAGCACAGAAATCTGCCTCCCCTTGCCCACACCTGCCCCATCACCGAGGAAGAACCCAGCCTTGCAGCCGTCATCCAGTCGTGGCCCAGTGAACCGCTGAAGTGCGTAGACCACAGTCTCAAGCTGAGCATTGCTTATGATCTTGGCATCAGACTCACCCTGTAGACTACTCATTTGAGTGTCCTGAACTTATTTCGTACAGACCAAAGAATACACCATGGCACAGGTCCTCTGCCATACAAAGTGCTGTTGTTACTCATACAGCAGCTGCATCGACAAATCGCGCTCAGTAGAGTACAACAACCGTGGAACCTACCCGAAGCCACTTGCAGTCATAGTAGATCTCGGGCGGGGTTGCTGCAGCTAGCGCGGCGGATTCCACGATGTGGTCGGGATGGGAACACCCGATCTGCAGTTGGCGTGGGCTGCACACAGGACTCAGTCTACGAAAGTCTATGCATGTTAACGAACTTGAAGTAACAAGCTCATATCATACCTGTATTGCGAATAGCGAGCGTTCTCTGCAAGATGGGCCGCTCCCTGCGCACACCAATGCCGTTGTGACCTGACGACTCGCGAGCAAGGGGGCGAGACAGCATCACAAAGTTAGGCATATGATTTTTAGAGGATGCATTAGACAACAATTCTCACGATCCAGGTACTCTACGCACTTGCTGTGCGCGCATTGATTCAAAGCCAGTTGAACAACAACAACAACAACAACCAGTCAACTCGGCAAGGCGAGCGAAGTACCTGATCACCAGCGTCATTCAGGAACACGCTACTTTCCAATTCCTTGTCAGGCATCCCATTCTCTTTCTGTTTCGCCTTCTGCACACATCTGCTGTGTTCATGTTATTACAAATCGGCGCTGGACGGCGTACACTTACTCGCATTTAACTAGCTAGAACTATACGCGCAGGTGTCATGCGGAAAGTGCGTGAGAGTAACTTGCAGGAGGACACCTCCTAGCACCTCGATTCGTTGTGTTGGATTTCAGGTAACAAACAGGGAGACTGGCTTGAACCGAACTCACGGATCAAACGTACGGCAACATTAGTGAACATACTGCTCGTGAGTGACATAAATACGCTTTGCTTCATATGACCGCAGCAACAGCCGCGATCGCCAGACAAGACATGTGGCAAGACACGGCGTCAACTCAACCATGAAGAAGAAAGAGGAATGTATAAAACGAGAATGATACCTTTTTCTTAGAAGCCCTGTCTCTGTGCGTCTGTTGCACATTCTGGGCTTGATGGTTTATTGGTGCCCGCACTTGAGCCATATACTGCTGTACAAGGTGGTCTGGGACTGCTGCTGCAATAAAGTATGACCATGAAGCACGAGACCCTGCCATTGGCTGCAATTGTGCCCTCCTGTGTACACAAGGTGTCGGCACGTACCCATCCCGCCCAGTCCGTCGACCAATTGTCTGGCAGCGTCCATCACGTCCATCACTACTCAGAAGAGTAATGTATAGTATCGAAGTTGTGCTCGCGGTCAATCAGAGTCGACCACGCAGTGTTACGCTGTCTTGTGCTGTCACCATCAGAGAGCTCCTGGTCACCTTCGTTCGGCCCTTTCAGAGCAGGGCAAGTGGAGAAATCTGTATTGGTGTCCAGGGCAACATACGTCTTGCGCGTGTGATGCCTCGAGTCTGACTTGGCGCGCGACTTCCATGCAGTATCTTGAATTCGGCCTCCCGGAGTATGCCACGAGTCCCGGAGTATGCCACGACCTTCTTTGTTGAACCAGCTCCAATCAGTCCCGGAGTATGCCACGACCTTCTTTGTTGAACCAGCTCCCGCGCAGTCCCAGAAGTCGACGGGTCATGACACAGTCACACGCCGAAAGAAGACCACACGTGATGAAGAGCGTAGATTGAATTTTGACACGGATCACCTGGCTTCACGCTGAGAGTCCTGGTTCATATACGCAGAGCCCTGGCTCGATTGGACTTCATAGCACGTCCTCGCAGGCCGTGCAAGCATTCCAGCGATCTGGAGTCAGATTGGGCCGTATATATTGGTTTTATACGACTTTCAAACGGAACAAAGGACCAAATGCTTCAGAAATCTCCAACGTGAACGTCACGAGGCGGCAACAGGCCCCAAGAGAACCTCCTTGTCAAGGTATGTGTACAGGAGTGACAGGTTTTTGTTTTCTGAAGATCCGCAGCCTTGTGTGAGGCCTTTTGAATTGACACGCGTCCTCGTTCACAAGCCTCTCCCAGACACCGGCCGTCGAAAACGAAACATAGCTCCGCATCGTGACATGAAAGCACAAAATTTCCTGCCTTCGCGCTGTACCTCAGCAGTAGCGTTCATAACCAAAAATCACCAACCCAGCGCATCTGTTCTAACACTTCTGTTCTCCTAGCCTGCTGACAGGCATTGATTTAGGGCACCCTCTTTCAAAACAAGCGGAGGTCTAAAATGTACCTGAACTGCCCAAATTACGGGCTCGTTGTGGCAGAAAGACTCCAGACCTTGCTGTCATGCGCGGAACAACTCAGGGACGGAACTGAGTGTCTGTTTCCTGAACCAGTGCAAGCTTGTGTCATTGAACGCTGTGGCTACAGCAAATGAGCTGCCTTCCAGTTTGTACTCAGTGACCACCCCATGGTCCACCAATGGCAGCACTCTGGTAGGCCTGCCCACCCTTCTCTTGTATGTTGGAGTGCTCCACCGATCCTGCACGCGTAGTTAGACTTAAGCACACGCCATATAGTGGTTATCCAGGCCTTCGTAGCTGTAGGGTGTACATACATAATGTGGTCGCACCTGCATGTGTGAAAAGCTATTGCCCAGAATAGCAACGTTAGCCATGGCAGTAATGCTCCAATTTTGGTCCAATACGTCGCTGTATAGGGCACCATCGCAGTGGGGCATGAAAAAGAGCACTGGCTCTGCCACTGCATGCTCCTCCGCATCATCCGGAGAGAGTACATTAATTCCCAGCTGCCTGAGCACATCTTCGTCAACTGGTTCTAACACTGGATCGTACAAATAACATTTGCACTCAGGAGGTCCAAGAAGCGAGCTTAGCAGCATCAGAAGTGCTAGCTGGCATCGTGCCTCAAGGCTCTTGGTTGGACAACCCAGCCCATAGCATCGGATGCACTTGACTTTGCTCCACTGAAACTCTGTGACATAAGGCTCGTCAGTCGTATGATGATGTCGAAATACATGTTTGCATCCCTAGCACGGACATGTTCTGCCGCACCTGATTGACAAATTGCTATGCGCAGGCTGTGAAAGAACTTGCTACCTTCCAACAACTTCTGCAGCTTCCAAACATGCTTCAGGCATCCTGAAGCTGACGAAGTCGCCCCTGGTGCATCACAGGACGTGTCTGGAGCGGTGCAGTCACCAACACCACCCTTTGGGCTCTGTTGCGGCTTCGAAAACTTCCCATCTTTACCTACCACAGTCCAGCCATCTCCAGGCTCGGACATAATACTCGATATGACAGTCAGGGCGTAGACTTTCCCAGCTCATTCCCTACACGGGGCAGATAGCTCGAAGCATTTTGCTCACTGAATGATTTCAGGGACAACATGCGTACAGTGCCAAGTTCCAAATGTAGCCTCATTACATCCTTCTGCATATGTGCAGCCCTGGCAATTGCAGTCTTTTTGTGTTCACCGATTTAGTGGCTTGGGCACATCCATGTAGCTGGAGTGTACCTAGACGTGCGAAACACGGAATATTGTTATCCACAAGAACTGCATTCACGCCATCAGGTTCCTCCATCTGGTGAAGGGCGATCTAGTAAGGAGATGTACCTTGGCTGAAGTTCCGCAGTCGCGACTGCAGTTGAATGTGTTGGAAGTCACGCATGTACTTATATCTTGCGGGGATTTGAATTATTTTTGCTTTAGTTAATGAATCGAGTGAATCGAGCGTTCCAGTCGAGCAGATATTGACAAGCACGCTATCTCGTCGTTTGCCAACATGAGCTGAATCTGAAGGCGTAGGAAGGCGACTTACAGCCACAAACAAGGCCTCAGGTACGTTTCATACACGTTTGCAGATGTGAAATCGTTTGTATGCGTTCTTACGGTGCCATGTTGACAGAATTGAGAGGTGGTCTGACCACGGGCACTCCGCTGCTTTGCCAGCCGCCGCACACTCTTCGCCATCCGGGAAGATTCTCAAGTTATTCATAGATAAATTTGTACGGAATTAGTCTTTTGTTTCCTTGATCGCACCATGCCAGGGAGTGCATCCCAGATGTGCCGCCTCAAATTCTTCCATTCGCGCACCTCTACACGGATGTAGATGCTAGAGCTCAGACCACGCCTGTTCGTTTCCAGGTTCCCTTGGATATTGTGGGTTCAAGGAGGCTGTAACCGGTGACTAGCCAACATGTCGATGCTGCGTGGGCAGGGCATGGCCCTGTACAACCTCACATTATCCCAGCCGTCCGCCATCACACATGCTTGCTTCGGCAATTTTTCTGCTGGTCGCATGCAAGAGGTCGTTGTGGCACGGGGCAACGTCCTACAGCTTCTTCGGCCTTCTGAGGAGACCCGCAGAGTGGGAATCATTGCCTCTGTTGAGGTATTCGGCCAGATCCGTTCCCTTGCAACATTTCGCCTGCCAGGAACCCCTACAGATTATGTTGTAGCCGGCTCAGATTCAGGGAGGATTGTCATTCTTCAGTATGTGGAAGCCAAGCGTGCATTCATCAAGGTGCATCAGGAGACGTTTGGACGCTCTGGCTGCCGTCGTATTGTTCCTGGGCAGTATGTCGCCTGTGATCCTGCTGGACGGGCAGTCATGATTGCTGCAACTGAGAAGCAGAAGTTTGTGTATGTTCTGAACAGGGATGCAGCCAACAAGCTCACCATATCATCACCACTGGAAGCCCACAAGTCGCGACACATTGTATTTGCTCTTGCTGCACTAGACAACGGATTCGATAACCCAATGTTTGCGGCTGTGGAGCTGGACTACACTGACGCTGACGAGGACGCCACAGGTGAAGGTGCTGCAGAGGCTCAGAAGCAGCTCGTGTTCTATGAGCTGGATCTTGGTCTCAACAATGTCACCCGCCGCTGGAGCGAGCGTTGTGATAATGGTGTGTTCTTGATCCATAGTGCTTGCCACATGCTCTGTTGTCTCGTTGTTCCACTCCCATTTGTGTGATTCGTCACTGCACAGTGCTGGAGCCCTTATCATTGACAGTGATATGGCCTCCAGCACTGTTTAGTATGCGGTTCATGCTGCACTGGCTTTCTAAGACCGCGGATGCAGTGCCTCTCGTTGAAATCGTGAATGCTGTCGTATGTCTGTCTGTTTGCACTTGTGCTGGTCTGCTTGTGCGAGTGCTTGTGCAAACAGCAATGCTGCTGCAGGTGCCAATATGCTCATTCCAGTGCCAGGTGACAGCCTGAAGATGAAACCTGAGGATCCGCCTGGGCCAGGAGGCGTGCTTGTGTGCGCAGAGAACTTTGTGCTGTACATGAACGAGGGACACGAAACAATCTCTTGTCTGATTCCACGCCGTGGCAGCCTGCCTGAAGATCGCAGCATCCTGCTGACTTCGTCAGCAACACACAAGATCCCTGGACAGTTTGTCATACTCGCGCAGAGTGAGTATGGAGATATCTACAAGGTGTGCAAGCCCAGCTGCCTGCTCCTTTCCCTGATTCCTTCACTTTTGTCAGCTGTGGTTCATTGCAAGATTGTACTGCTCTGGATAGTACAGACCTGCTTCCATCATTAACTATATACGCAGCACTGCACAATGATCACCGTATCAGAAGAGTGAAGTGCATGAGCACTGCAGCAGCTGAGTTGGGCCTCTGCTCTCTGCAGATCATGCTCAATTACGACACAACAGCAGCAGGAAGCACAGTCACAGAGCTCAAGGTGAAGTACTTTGACACCATCCCAGTCTGTACTGCAATGTGCATTCTCAAGACTGGATTCCTGTTCGCTGCCTCAGAGTCTGGTGATCATGGATACTATGACTTTCTGAGTCTTGGTGACGAGGACGCTAAAGATGAGGCCAGCTCATTGAGTCTCGTAGAGACAGAGGAAGGATACCAGGCAGTTTTCTTTGAGCCCCGCCCTCTGCAGAACCTGGCTCTTCAGGACACTCTTATGTCTCTGGCTCCCATGACAGACATGAAGGTTGCCAACATGCTTGGAGAGGTATGCATTTCGCCTAGTCCACAGTGGCTAACCATGAGGACACTGCAGAATAATGGACTGTACGGATCCATGCTTGCTTGTCACGAATCTGAGATGGGACTGGCCTTTGAGCATGCAGCGTGGCAGGTAATATGATGGCTTGCACATTGCGCAAAATCCATGTGCAGTTCATGTGATGCTGAAGATCGTGATGTGGACAGTAACTCAGTCGGAGGTTTATGTTCATGTTGAGAGCATCCTGGGTGTTTGTGCAGGAGGTGCCCCAGATATTCGCAGCCTGTGGAAAGGGAGCCCGGTCCACGATCCGGATGCTTCGACCAGGTCTTGCAGTGACTGATATCGCAGTCACAGAGGTACCTGCACGACCCACAGCTGTATGGACAGTGAAAAAGTCACATGAAGACCCATATGATGATCTCATCGTGATCTCATTCTCAGACGACAAGGCCACGCTTGTTCTGAGGGTTGGGGACACTGTACAAGAAGTGAATGACTCTGGGTTGGAGGGCAAGACTGCCACAATTGGCATGCAGCTGATGGGAAACAACTCTGTCCTGCAGGTTCATCAGGGAGGCCTGCGCCACATTAATGTTGACAGGAGAATCAACAAATGGGCACCACCAGGCAGGCGTAGCCTTGTGTCCAGTGCTTTGAACAAGGAACAGGTGCGGTAATGCTGCCCCAGGTTGCTCGAAATCAACTTGAACCCGCTAGCACTCAACCTGCTGGCACTCACCGGATTCAATGCGAGCACATGCCTTACTTGGTCTTGGGCAATTGCGAGGACAGTTAGCTGCGAGGACAGTTAGCTGCTGCAAGCCACGCAGATTTCAAACATTTTGTGTTGAAACTGTGGACATGTGGTGGCAGGCTGGGACCGAGTTTTCTGTGATGCAGGTGGTGATCGCTTTATCGGGAGGGCAGATCATCTACTTCGAGCTCAATCCCAGTGGCCAGCTGCTTGAGGTTGACAAGAAAGAGATGAGCGATGAGATCTCCTGCTTGGGCATTGCAGAAGTGCCCGAAGGCAGACAACGGGCGCCTTTTGTGGTCGTAGGATGCTATGACAACACAGTCAGAGTTCTATCACTAGATCCCGGAGAAGCCCTCAAAACCAAGGCCACCCAGACCGTCAGCGCAATTCCAACGTCAGCGATGCTTTTGTCTGCCATGCTGAGCAGTGCAGGTTTGTGTTCTTTTCAATGTTCAGTGCTGGCAGATATGCTGTGATCTCGGACTCTGTAGCTGATGCCTCACACCCCTGATGGCTGCGTAGCTGGATGCTTATTACATTCTAGCACAGTTTCGTATGTCTATATGACTCTGACTTTTGTAGAACCTGCAGTCTGGGTTCATGTGCCATCACGATCTGCACCCATCTGTGCCCTCGTCTTTGTGCTTTGCCTAGAGACAATAGCTTCAAAGTTTGTGACCACACATACAGGAGAATCATCATCAGCTGCTGCCCTGTACCTCCATGTCGGGCTTCAGAATGGAGTGCTGCTACGTACTGAAGTAGACACCATCACCGGACGGCTTTCAGAGCAACGTATGCGCTTCTTGGGCACAAATGCACCAACACTGCTTCCAGTCCAAGCGTCAGGAATGCCAGCAATGATGGCACTGTCATCGTCACCATGGCTCGGGCACGTTTATCATGGCAAGTTCCAGTTGGTGCCTTTAGCATATGATCCTGTGGACTATGTTGCTCCCTTCTGTTCCGAGAAGGTGCGAGATTTTGAAGCTTAGTCCTATGTGCACGTTCAACTGTATTTTTTCAAGCATTGAGCCAGTTCATAGCCTCATTTGAACTGCAGATTGTTGTGTCTCAGACACAGTCCATCATCACATGCTTCCCCAATGGAACAAGGGCTGCATTACTGGGTAATATTTATGCGTCGTAGATTATTTCGGTGACACTAGTTCAAACAGCAGTGTAACATATGTGGGTATCATGGTGTGCAGGTGCCAGAAGGTTTGGTAGCAGTGTGTCGGAACAACACAGGCACTGGCACCTTGCGTGTCGTCACAATTGACAGGCTGGGTGAACCATTTAAGCAGAAGGTTCTGAAGCTTACGTACACTCCCAGAAAGCTTCTTGTGGACTTGCAGCATGGTGTGCTGGTCACCATAGAAGCAGACAAGGGCATGCAGCCTCTTCCCCATCGGGAAGACCTCCGGGTACGCAAAGATCCTTCAAATCACAGATTGCGCAAGACTGAGATGTTTTTTCTGGAGTGTTGTCTGTCTTGCTGGAGATCCTTCAGGCCTGGGATCTCTGCCAGGCCTACAACAGCATGCTGCACACACCACTGCTGCAGCAGTGGTGTGTGCACGTGTATTCCACCTTGCCAGGGTTTCTGCACTGCTTGTGCAGTGTCACCTGCTATTTGTTTTCCTGTATGAATTGTGACGAAGCACAAATTGTGTGGGTGGTGTAGAACTCAAAGAGATCTGGCGATGAATGCACCCCGTACCAACATTTCCACACATGTGCAGCAAACTGCAACAGCGATGGGCTTGCCATCGCATATGGATGCAAAAGGTGACATTGCTCCCGAGCTCAGGTCTCGTGAGGATCACTTCGGTTGCCCGTGTGGCGAGGCCGAGCAGTGGGGCAGCTGTGTTCGGCTGGTGAAGGTCACCCACGAAGGCTTGTCCACGTCCTCTGTCCTGCACCTGGACAAGAATGAGGCAGCGCTGTGCATGTGCACAGTGTCATTTGACACGCATGCTGGGCAGCAAATGCTTGCTGTTGGAACTGCCAAGGATCTGAAGTTCTATCCAAGGCGGGCGACAGGCATGCATCCACTCTGTTGCTCTGGCTGCTGCTGTGCCTGGCCTCAGTTCGTCTCGTCATGACTGGCACATCGTCAAGCACATGTCGTCAGTTCCAAGATGACCTTGCAAGCACGTTTGATTGATGTAGTGCCACCATACACTACACGCTGTGTGCCATTGCACTGAGGCACTGAGTGCATTCACCAGGGTGCAAGGTGAACTGCATTTTCATCAATTTACAGGTGCAAGTAATAGTCTATAGAAAAAAGTGTGATCACCAGGATGCACTTGGTGTGTTGTGCATGAGCAGGGTTCCTGGTGTCCCAGCAGCCAGGATGCTGTGCAACCAACATGCTTGACAGACACGCTGCCTATGCTGCAGAGGGCTACGTGCGGCTATACCAGTTCTCTGCGGATGGAAGCTCCCTGATTCCGTGGCACAGCACCCCGCTGAACGGGGCGATTCCTGCAGCGCTCGCAGGGTTCATGGGCAAGCTGCTGGTGGGGTGCGGCAAGAGCCTCAGGCTGATGGAGTGTGGCCGGCAGCGGCTTCTCAGAAAGTGTGAGTTCCAGGGCCTGCCCAACCTGGTGACCAGCATCTTCACGCAGGGCAACCGCGTGTATGTCGGGGACTCACATGAAAGCTTCCAGTTCATGAGATATCGCCGACACGATAACTCGTTCTACATCTTTGCGGATGATTTTACTCCACGGTGTGCTCCACTTGCTGTGCTGTAGTGCCCTGCCCCCCTCCCTGACATGCATGCAGATCGTGCTCAAGCCGAAGAACTGCCCTAGTGCTGTCACCTGTCCTGAGGTGTTGAGACTGCTTTGGAACGGTATAAGTGAAGAATGCCTGCGCGCATGATCGCCCTGCGGAAGAATGGTGCATGCTCATGTGGTCTTTGAGCGCAACGGATTAGCCAGTTCTGGTGCTGGAATCGGTGGTGTTGAATCGGTGGTGAAGGTGTGCTGAGAACAACTCTTGAGGGGTTGAGAACAACTCTCGAACAACTCTTGAGGGGTGCAGACCAACTCTTGAGCACTCACTGGTGAGAAGAGGGCAGATCAACGTCTACAGCCTGCCGCTACACAGCAGGTGTTCAACACTGAAAGAACTGGTAGCACGAATCGCAAGGCACTGTAGCCTACGCGGAACTAGAAAGCGCAGGTGGTCGAGATGCAAGCGCGCTGTGAGTGTGCAGGTACCTGTCCTGCGCGTTGCATCTGGACTACGACACCATGGTTGGAGCAGACAAGTTTGGGAATGTGTGTGTAGTGCGCATCCCGCAGGATGTGTCTCGCATTGTTGAAGATGACCCCACCGGAGGAAAGTCCGCGGCCATCAGCGGGAAGCTGAACTCCGCGCCACACAAACTGGAGCCGATTGTCAACTTCCATGCTGGGGACTTGCTCATGAGCCTGCAGCTCTGCACCCTGCAGCAGGGCGGGCAAGAGGTGCGCGCTGCTCTTGATGGTGTGAAGGTCTAGTGCATCGGCTGTTGTTGGTCGCATTGTGTGTTTGCTGCAGCTGGATATTTGGGGTTTTTACTGCCTTTCCGGTTTGTATACTTACACACCGGAAAGGTAGTGAATATGTATGAACCCAAGTAGCCAAAAGCAACTAACTTTCCGGTTTGTAAGAGTATAGTTCCCTGCCCTAGAAGCCGAAGAGGCAACAAGAAGTAGCCTGCTACAACTCCATCGGGCGCGCACTTTTCGTGCAGCCTGCTGTAGCCTCCCATCTTGTTGTTGCTGCGGGCTCATCAGGTTTGATTGCGTGTGGTTGCGCTGCTGTTCAAGCCCATTTTCCCGACACTCTGGTGCTCGGTTTCAGTGTCTTTCTCTGGCCTACGCCATGAATCGTGCCACGTAGCATTGCCGGTGCGTCTGCCGGACGAAAATTGAAGCCAACCCTGAGCATGTGCCGCACCGGCAACACTACACATGTAAAGGGTTGATTTCAATTTTCGCCCAGACTGAAGGGCAAGGCACCATGCTTCGCGTTCTGAAGCTTCTGGCAGATGCTTCTTGAGCAATGTTTTGGACCAGTGCCAATGTCAGTTGCACATGAATGAAACGTATTGATACCATGTGAGCTTGTCGTGGTGGTGCTGTAGTGTCATGCATGTGAGGGGGCAAGATTTGTGCATGTCAAGTCAGTGTATTTGAGTTCTTTCCCGTTTGCTTGCTTACAAAGGGGCTTTTGCAGCGCCTGTTCAGATTGTAGCAGCGGAGGTGTTGGCAACATGAGAGCTTGTGCGGTGCAGATGATCGTGTATGGGACGATTTCAGGCGGCCTTGGAGTGCTGGTGCCCTTCACAAACAGTGTGGACCTGGACCTCTTCACGCAACTGGAGATGCACATGCGCCAGCTTGCGCCTTCTCTGCTGGGCCGGGACCACCTGGCTTACCGCAGCGCATTCTTCCCAGTGAAGGATGTGATAGATGGGGACCTGTGTGAGCAGTTTTCGACGTTGACAGCTGAAAAGCAGGGCCAAATCGGCACAGAAACTGACAGAAGCACAGGCGAGTTGCTTAAGAAGCTCGAAGATATGAGGAATCGAGTGTTGTAGCAAAGTTGACAATGTAACAACGCATGATTGGTTGATGGATTGGCAGTCCTCTGTTGTGTGCCCCTCTCCTGTACCTGCATCGCTTGCGTTGTTCAGGCAGAAGCATGAAGGATGAAGGCAGTCTTAGTTGTGACTGGTACGGATGGTGTGTTTACTTCGACAAGGGCGCGGCTCACAAGCGCGAAACGTGCACCTCTGTGGAGCATCTGAAACCAACCAACAGCGCAAACACCATAACCTGCAACTGCGCAATGGCCACCACGAAGCAGAAAGGACCAAACAGCCACCGCAACAGAGACAGTGTCAAGCCCTACACATCAGCAGCACAACGGCGAAACACCACGAAGCAGAACGGACGGCCCAACGCCGCGGGTCACTCTTGCCCCGGCGAGGCACAACCAGAGGCGGCCCCCGCCAGGACGAGAACAGGAGGGCAGGCGGTGGGAGGGGAAAGGGGCCAGGGACACGGAGTGAGGCAGGGGTTCGCTGGAGGAAGAAGAGGGGCCGAGGGGGAGTGGGTGCTGGTGGAAGGGGAAGAGGCGGGATGGGGAGGGAATCATCGACACGCAGCAGAGAGGAGCAGGAAAGGGGCGGCGGGGTATGGAGGGGGGGGTGCGGACCGTGAGCGCCGGAGGAGGGCAGGAGGCCTCGCTGGGGGAGAGAGCTAAGTGGAGGGAGGCAGCGCTTGGAGAATGGGGGAGGGTGGAGTGGGAGCCCCAATTCGGCGGGGAGGTGGGAGGGAGGAAAGGAGGGCGGACAGATCGGGCTTTCAGGCGGGGTGGGGGGGTCAATCAGTGGCCGGACATGGTACACGAGCACGAGGAGTGCACTACCATTGCCATTACACAGAGGGTGCATTGGTAATTTGCTTAGCATATTCCTTGGCACACACAGGAGCATGCGCGACACAGAGAGCTCGACACAGAACTAAACCTTGGTTACATAACTGTGTGTCATGCTGTACTTGGAAGACCTTCTGTGTGACAGTGTTTTACAAGCGCCGTACCAGCATGGTTCGACAGGCTGTAGCGAGGCGTCACTTCAACAGCCAGTAGTGCCGCCTGTCATTGTGCTGTCCAGAAACGATCCAAGAGATCTGCAAATCTTGCGGGGCCTCAATAAAACAATTTCTCAGAACATTACCTATCACTCAAGCCAAAACAAACATCAACACCATGCACTAACAACCACAGAGCTGTAGAATTCAAACCACTCGACAGCTCATCTATTGGCAAACTCAGCAAGGAAGTACACAACACCAACACCTCGGCGCTGGGCGAGCTGAAGGCCGCTCACTAAATTGCTGGGCAAGGCTTGTTACCAGTGAGGCTGGAGCGGCATTGTTCCCGCAAAAACTTTCCATTTTTGTCGTTTTTTGGCCCCCAGGGCCCGTTTCTCTTTAATAAATTCTCTTTAATAAATTTTCATGCTAGATTTGGGCGATATCCGCTGTTGGACACGTTAATACGTTACTGATCAATCATAGCTGTGAACAGGCGCCACAAGATCCTGAAAATCACTGAAACACTGTGTATGTAGTTCTGAGGGGAATATCTAAGGTGTAGCATCTGATACTGTAGGTTTGTGCACAGAAGAGCCTCATCTGTACGAGCAGAGTCTGTGAGCATGATGTTTGGCAATGTTTGCCTGCCGCAAGAATCTCGGGAGCCTTTTGCTATCTGCATGGCCTGCAACCTTGAGCTTAGTCAGTCAGTCTCCGTTGGGATGTCGTTCAGCAGGGACCTTGTTGCAAAAGTCAACAAGAGTGCAAGAAAGGCCAGTCACCACATCGAAGGTGAACGAGAGCCAGGAAGGGCGTAAACACGCTTTCCGCCGCATCGAACTACCGGATGTGAATCCATATGCTGTTCTCGCATCTCAGCTCGTGGCCAAGGATCACCAGCACTCCTTTTTCTCCGACAGTGACCTCGCAATCCTGAACAAGGTTACAGAGTACATAGAAGCGCTCAAGGACCAGCTGGAACCGGTATGCGATACAGAATTTTCGTACTACATGCATAGGCACACCTTTGGGGAGCGCTGGACTGTCTAAGTTTGGTGCTCTTGCTCCAGGCAGTTGATCCTGTGGATGAGGCCGTCAGAAGGACAGTAGTGCATACAACCAACTTGTGGCGACCAACCAAGCGCTCATGCGAACAACTTCTTCTTTGTGAGGTAGCGGTGGATGGGGGGAGAAAACCAAAGAGTTTGCCACAAGAGTATCTAACAGTGAGGCTGAAGTATGCCCTGGACGGTGCCAAGTGTGCAGCTGCCTCTACAAACATTCGTATCCTCAACAAGCTCTCTGATATGCTACTGGCATACGGGTCTGCAGAGCCCCGGAAGGTACTGGCTTATGGTTGCCTACTTCCTTACTTGTTTATAGGTCCTTGCACGATGCAAGCAACAAGCTCCGCTTGGCAGGGAGCGTATTGCGGAGACTGAGTGTGATTCCAGCAGCAGATCCAGGTGCTGCGCTGCTTGGTGACTACACCTTTCTTGCTACTTCACTGGGTACAACACCCCCGCCTCTGCCAGCCGCTCGAAAAGCTTCTAAAGCCGCAGGCGACCTACTTCCAACCTTGATATGGCCACAAGATGCAGCCGAGGTGGATTACTCCTTGTTGAAGCTGCCGACAGAAGTTGCTGCACGTTTGTCACAGGTGTGCAGCTGCGGCTGGGTCCATGCAGTCTGAAGTGATGGGCGGGCGAGCACAGTCCCTACCTTACGATAGGAACTGTGGCGAAGTTCTTCTGCTTCTGAAGTGTTTGTGGTGCTACTATTTCGCTGCCGCAGGGTCTTGAGCCTTATGCTTTTGTAGGATTCGCCTCAGCTGGTGGCTCACTGGGGTTCTGGTGTTTCTTGTGGCCCGCTGTATCTGTGTCCTGGCTTGCATCTGTTTCTGTGGAAAGTAGCGGCAGGTCTTCTATAGCTTGCAGTTGGTGATAGTGACAGACAGTTGGTGATACTGAGGTGATGTGCCACCCAGTTCTTTGTACGCTGGTGAGAAGACATCACAAGGAGGCTTGTTGTGTACGATACAGTTATGCACCCCGCACGTACACAGTTGCTTGCCATGATCGAAAGCGCCAGCATGCAGTTTCAATTGACACAGCCAGTCGGGCGGGCATCTGATGGAGCAGTTCTTCAGCTGGCAACAGTCTCGTGGGATGATGAGGGGGAGCCCACAGTTCGCTTCCATGTGCACATGTTCGCACAGCCAAATGCTTTTCGACCTCAAACCATCGCAAAGGAGCAACCTTTCGACCCAGTATCTGTGAAGAGCACCCAACATGGCACCCCTGGTGAGCAGTTTCTTGTCTTTGATGTTCCATTGAATCTGTTACCGTCTCCTTGTCTCTATGCATAAGCTTTTTCTCTCAGGAGTATTGAGCGACACGCACAGTAGCTACTGTGTGTGCTTGCTGCAGTGCACCTGGTATCGCATTGTCACATCTCACAGTTGGTGCCTGCAACAGTTCCTAGGCTTGCTGCTTGTGTTCTTGCAATTCACTTTTGCAAGAACACAAGCAGCAAGAGCCCAGTTGTCTTGAGGGTGTTCAGCTTGTGACAGTGTTGTCTCTCGTGAACTGAATGAAATTGAACTTGAAAACATACTCCACAGCCTAACCCGCAATGAGAGGGCAAGGCTCCAGCTCGAAAGCCAAATGATCCAAGGCAGAACTGACTTCACACGAATGGCACCACAGCACCATCACGAAGACATAGCACACAAGCTAGGCAGTAGGTTGCTTGTCCAAAGCTCGGCACACACATGTCTGAAGCTCTTTGGAACATGCATCCACTCAGCTGCAGGCGCGAAAGGAGAGCTCTACCCATTCCCGCCGCACCTGCATCATGCTGCAATTAAATGTTCACGTGAGGCCGCCTGTGAGGAAAAGGCTGTGGGTCCGCGTTTAGACCTTGCAAGAGGCAGTTCAGATCATGCGTCAAGACAGTATTACTTTCAGCAGAAGGTAGTGTACGATTGGAGGGGTCAGTCTGACACTGAGCACCGGCCGGGCACACTGGAATGGTCTGGCTACCACATTGAACTTTGCCCCTCCAACGACGGCAACAACCTGTGCGCCCTCTGCCGTGGCTTTTGACAGCTCTTGCTGCCCTGGCAGTGTCTTGCAAGCACACATGTCCTGAGATTTCAAGGCAGTGTCAGCTGTGCTCGACAGGCCGGCCGGGTTTGTTGTATGTGACAGCCGAAAAGCACTGCCAACGAGTCCGGAATATGCCTATGTAAGGGTACCTAGCTGTGGCACTCTGGTTGGCAGAGCACAGCAATTCTTGTGCTGTGCGTGCAATTTTTGAGCATCATGATGGTTGCGTGTGCATGTGACCTCAAGGCACTGTAGTGGTACCACGTGGTGGCGCGCATGAACCGCAGCAGATTGCCAGAGCTGATGCAACTTGCAGATGTGCAACAGCTTCATCATGTTTCCAGTGCACCCTGATGCTTCACTTCTTCAGGCATGTCTCTGCAGAGAGCCTCCAGCTTTGGCACGGGAGCTATTCACACAGCACTTCGCTCGCGCCATCCCCTGCGCAACAGTGAACGACAAGAAATTGGGGTCCCTAATAAAATGGACAGGTCCTGACGCAGAAGCCATGCAGACTAAAAAGAACCTAACCTTGACGGAGACAGATATTGCACTCATAGCTTCGTTTTCTCCAGAAGACCATGCAGCATATGTCAGCGTCTGCCCGTTCAAGGATCCTTCCGTATGCCCTTCCTGATTCTCGGTCGCTTGATTATGACAGTGATCCACAGTCTGGTCATACAAGCACATGTCCAACTGTGAGAGTGCGGATGCAGCTGCAACACTGGCCGGGTGTTGAAGCTTCTGGCGTGCTTGAGTAGAGTGCCTTAATAGCTTGCCGTGGGTGCTTACCTGCCTTGCGTCTGATGGCCAGAAAGCGTGGGAAGCTTCGTTCTTTTGTTTCGTTACTTCTGGGGAGGAGGGCTACGGCGCCTGTGCTGCATGGCGGGCCCCTCACTCTAAGAAAACGGCATCAAAGTGCAAAGGGACTTTGTGTGCAGACACATGTGAGCAAAGCTGTGAAAGACAAGGAGTCAGAGGGGGAGGGCGAGCCACTGGATTGCTATGGAGAGGGGTCGTGGATACTGGATGTGAGGAAGTCTGGCACCTACCGGATCCCACCGATTGACAGCTGCGTGTGGCCTGCTACGTTTCTACACGAAGCCTTTCCGAACCGAGAACCGGCCATGCGGTTACAGGCAGGCAGGCAGACAGATCAAGTTGCTGAGATGACACGTGAGCATGCTGAGGACACTTTGCTGCCCTGGAGGTTCTGCCACCTGCTCTTGTGACCTTTTCTGTGAACCTATAGAACCTGCTGTGAGCCCATTTAATGCAAACTCATTTCTGTGAACCTATAAAACTCTTCCTGTGTGGGTATGCTGGTTTGGTTCTTTTCTCCTTGTGCTACCAATACCTATCATCCCCAGCCCCTTTTGCACACATGCTTTTGTCTCATGGGCCTGAGTTGTATGCCACGAGCCTTTGCATCTTCAGAGTGATGCACAAGCTTGCCTGCATGTGGTATGGCATCCTGTAGGCTCATGCTGTGGCCTTGCTTAACTTTGGAACCTCATGTGTTTAGTCACCGTTACAGAGGTTCGTCTGGATTATGTCGTTTATTCTTTGGGTCGCTAGGTACCTCTCCAATAGCTAGCATGCTCCTGTATATTTCCATTGCAGAACCTAGCTTGTGGCGTGCCTTTGGTAGTAGCTCTAGCCTGCAGGGCTGCTTTGCTTTGCCACTCACTGAGCAGAGTTAAGGGCAGCCGGTGCCATGCTGCACCATTGCAGGAAGATGAAGTGCCCTTCCTTTTCTTCTGTTTCTGAGGCTGAAACATGTAGCTGGATGGGATGCTGTGAAACACCGCAGCATCACCGCCACCTGCATGCTCCGGCCACTCTGCAACGCGAATCCTACAGCAGCTGTCTGCTGCGCAGGGCAAACAAGAGGTACCCGAGTCTGACTCGCAGCAACTCACGTCATCAGACCACTCAAAGCCATAGTGTCAAGTCCAAGAGACGTGCCATGGGCATATGGAGCCATGCTGATGTCACAAACATCGATGCATCGCATGAGCAGGCCCAGCCCCGCATTCACTGCTCGTACGCTTCAGTTCAGTGCTTTCCTCTGTTCACTTCGTCTTCAACCCCCATATCAGCAAGCTATGCAGCGACAGAAGGCTCTTTCTTGATGGCACTGTTGTGCTACTCGAGTGAAGCGGTAGTTTTATTTGCGCCTGAAGTTTCTTGCTGGCTCTTTTGGTTCTTGCACAGCTTGTAAGCAAGAAATAGGCGCATTTGTCTGTAAGACGCTGTGACGACCCGGCGCTGTTCGGCTACAAACTTATCTTGATTAATTGCATGCATGCATTCAGGGGGGGGCAGCTGCAGGTGCCTCATGTGGGGGTGTACCCAATCGTCACACCGCCAAATTGGTGTGCGCCGCCTGCTTCACCTCGGAGATCAACCGATAACAGAGGCGAGGGGCTGCCTTACCTGCCCTGTTGGCTCCTAGAGTTTCCCATCAAGAGTGCATGGTCCAACTGCTCCACCAGGCTGCAGCATGCAGGTGCGCCTCCGTCTGCTGATGTTTGTGGTATGGGAGGGCAGTGAAACATATCTCACAGCCATGTTGTTGCTTGCTTGTGGTTGCAGGTGCTTGTGGCTGCTATCTGAGTTACCGGTTGTGACCATGAACCCTGATCAACTGTGATCTTGCTGTTTCAAGCCAAGATGCATAGTGAATTGAGTACGTAAGAGTGGACATGTACTGAATTAAGGCCACGCAGCCTGCATGAATGAATATCTCTGTGCTGAGAGAAGAGCGGTGGCCTGCAGAAGCACTGGAGCATCTCAGCAATGCGCTTGTCAAGTTGAGCACAGAGGGATGGACACTGAACGAAGTTCTGAATGGCAACGTGCGCATGTCTCGTTATACGGGGGATGTGAAGGATCTGGCAGCAAATCAGGGGAGGCCTCTGACCACTGCACTCGCGTTTGGGGTTCTCCCAGAGATCAGAGTCGCCTCCAGAAGAGCTTCCAGCTTGCAAACCCCCTTGAAGGTGCGGCCCAGCACTGTAGCAGGTGCAGGAAGAGTAGAATGATGTGATAGTCCATAATCCTTTCCACTCTCGTGCAGTGTGCCGTCCATTCACCCTGCACCCCTGTAAGAATGCATGTACGAAATTAGTTGTGAAGCGCTATTGCGATTGATTGCTATGTTGCAGAGTGAGCAGTCCTGCTGTGTCACATGATGGCTGTATGTTTTGTGACCTCAGTGCGATGTTGTTCATGGAGCTGGCCACTGCACTGTGCCCTATGTTTCACAGCGTGCTGGGTCCCTTGTCCCCAAAGTGCTGCTTGACATAGCCCCATAGTGTTTGTGACAGCACACAGCTGCAGCCTCGCGCTCAAGTCTGCACTGAATGAGAGGTAGGTCGCTGTCTCCTGGAGCTTTGTCATGGTGCAAGCTCTGTGTCAAGGATCTTGGAGTTGCAGAGCATGCCAACTGAAGCATGGCTGAGTCCTTGACGGGTTCAGATTGCTGCTGCAGAGGACATACAAGGAGCTGCATCCGTTCCGGTCTGATGAGTACATGCCTTTCAACAGCATTGATTGTGACATTCTGTGCCAAGCTGGCCTTCCACAGCCACAAGACATGGACGATCTGTTTCCTCTGCTGGAACTTCTTCGCAAAGTTGCTTCAGATGCTGTCTCTATGTACAAGTCTGTCATTAGTTCGCCTGATTGCCCTACGCATCCTGATGACTTTGGTGTACGGCTAACTGACACGGAGCAGAAGACATTAGCGGACAAAGTCAGATGAAATGAGCTGGGTGGAGAATTTTACTTCTTGGTGTATATACGGAAGCATGGTTTTGATCATCATTGGTGTTTGCGTGACCCAGATGCTTTTCCTGGGGCCCAGGACAAAAATGTAAAAAGGAACGAAAAAAGGTGCATAATGGGCCCATATGTCCCCACAAGCAACGCTACAGGGAGTATGTGTAATAGCTGAGCAGTCTGGCGTGTTTGAATCAGCTTGATAGATATATGATGGTCTCACAGTGCCTTTCGTACTGGGTGCATTGGCCTTCAGGGCGAGTTGCCGGCACACCCGATGCAAATGAAACGAATAGCTACAGCATGCTGAATCAAATCGATGTGATGTGCTTTCCACAATGCTTTCGTGCTGGCAACTGCTGCAGGTGCCCAGTCAGGTACCCCAGCAATGCATGGTGTGAATGCACAACCACATGCATCGAGTACACCGCCAACATGTGCCACAGAGTACTTCTCACGCACTCAAATTACAACTTTAAGCACGCCACGATTCCCTTGACTGTCTAAGGAGCCGTATCATTGCTTTACAGCCTGCTGTGTTGCCTGCGCAGTGCTTTTTCGACTGTTTTGATTCCGACACTGTGTTTTGGGTGATGGTCTTGTCAAGCAAACACCAAGATCAAAACGGTGCAGACTGTACCTTTTGAGCCTGTATATCAGCAAAGTGCATCTGCTAGTATCACATCACATGCCTAGTAGATGGCTTGTACAGAGACCATGGTGTGAATGCATCTGTTGTCTTGTAGTGCAGCCAGAAGCCTCCATGCTCCACCAGAAAAGGACTTAATAATCCTGAACAGCAATACATCCCGTCCCAGCAACTATTATAGTGCACAAGTAGCATGTTTGCTAGTGCTCTTCGTTGTGTTGATATTGCCTGATCACTCCGTCTATGCAGAGGCTTGTGCACAGAAGCACGTCACACAGCACATAAATGTGAAGATATGTGTGGCAACGCTGACACGCTAGATGTATTGCAGTCAAAGCATATTTGGCAGGTTGCCTGCGTGTGCATATTCGTTGTCTTGGTTTCCATTCTTGAGATTGTTTCCTTGTTGGTACTCAGTGCCTTGCACACCAGCAGCCGTCTGTACAGTAGTGGAGCATGACCTGCTCTGATGTCCTTCAAACCAGTCACTCCAAACAAGGTGATCGGCAGTGCTGTGATCTTGCAGGCATGGGTTATGCTCTTGCGACCGTTGCTGCGGTGTGTCAGTCATTGTAATTGTTACATATGACGGCCTACGCTGGCCGAACGGATTGTATCACAAACGAAGCAGCACACTGCGTCCCTGAGCAACACAGCCGAGGAAGAGTCGGTGCTTGCAAGCACAAGCTGGAACCGTCAGTCGCGTTTGTTTTTCAGTTTTCATGGTTGTACCTGACCCTGGGCCATCCCCCCAGAACTCACCCGCAAACCCCCCCACCGCCACTCCCCTGCCGCATATACCTCTGAGCACAGTTAATGTCTGCTCCCTGCTTGCCAAGCATCAGGTCGTCGCTTGGTCTCCACATTTGTCGCTGCAATTCACCTCTCTCTGCTCCTTGAGGGACCTCCTGTTCCTCCCTACCCTTCTCTCATGCATGATGCGGTGCGCGCACCTTCATCGAGGTGCTGGGGCTCCTTTGCACACACAGCAGGTCATAAAGTGCGCGACTGGCATCAACAGCGCTTCCTGTTGTACACTTTTCTGTCCTGGCGATGCTGTCCCTGTTGGTGAATGTGTGTTTTCCTGCAACGTTGTGTAGACGCCTCGAGGAGGCTTCAGAGAAAACAACTTCATGGGTATGGTTCGGTGCATGAAAAAAAAGAACAAAGCTGATCGGGAACCACGCCATACCCAAGAAGGACTTCGACCTCATCACCCCCGAAGGGGTGGGACAATGATATGTTTGAATAAGCGAGGTCTCGGGTTTGAATGCCGGTCTGGCCAGAGCCACCTCTATTCTTTTCTTCGAGCTTCTGAGCCAGGTGCGTGAAGGTCTCAGGTGGTTTTCCCTTGAACGAATTGCATGAATTGCGCCATTGTGGTGCTGAGGCCAAAGATCAAACTGAGCATGGCGTTGTCCCCCAGGAAAAAAACTTTTATTGCCCTCCCACTTTTTCAATTGGCCCCCACGGGCCAATTAAATATCCCCCTTTTAAATGCCTTCACCCTTTCTTTCTGAACGTGAGTGTTTTGGATGTAGGGGCGAGACCTTGCCGAGATTGCTCGCCTGGGCTGCAGCTACATGTCGACTCGGTTTTTAACTTTGGAACATTATTCGGTAGTAGGTCGGTCAATCCACGCGCTCTGGCTACTCGGCCTGTGTCACACACATATCCAATGCAGCGGATCGACCGTTCCACCACGTATTGACACAAGGTACTTCCAGAGAGCCTTTTTTTGCATTAGAAGGCATGGGTGGAGCAGCGGGACCTGTGTCAAGACAGGACGATCAGGTGGCACAGAACGCAATTTGGACAGAACACTGTGTCAAAGAGGCGCGATGTTTGCGAATGAATCTGGAGTTCGGTGGTCTGCGTAGCCCCAACAAGAGTGTGCCTCAGGAGCTAGTCTGCTTGTTGAGCAGACACCAAGTTGAAACCGCATTTCGTGTCCTTGTGCTTGGAGGATCCTCGAGGAGGCTTCATTGAAGTTTGTGATTCAACCTGCAATCCGTCTCTTCTGAGTCCACCAGGACTTCAAGTTGGAAGAGTGCTACTGAAAATTGGCTTCTCCATCAGAACAGTGCCATCTGGATGCAGTTGGTTTGTTGCCAGAGAAGCCGCAAAAAGTCCAGCCAGGCCTACGGGCCCCGTCAGAGGAAGCTGTGAAGAAGGCTAAGGAAACTTTGTCGAAGCTGTGCATTGTGCAGGACGAAGGGAGCACTCCTGAGCAGGCATGTTCCCTGGAGCTGAGCCACAGGCATCCTGTTGAACAGTGTTATATTGACAAGCCACCACTCTGCAGAGATTCGTGCTTCCAATAACCTCAACACAAGAGTATGGATTCTACTCCAAACCACTAATTTCAAGGAACCCCCTCTTCCGTCATGCGCGTGACAGCTGTGAAGTGACGTCGTACGCTGACAGGTACTACAGCATGAGTGGCAGGAGCCCGTACGCAAAGAAGCCAGATAGCTAGTCAGTGTTGCATGTGGCAGGTTACAGCTAACAGCGCAATACTATTTTGGGGGAGGGTTGTATGGAATGCTGGCATGCTTGGCTGTACACTGCTCTGTACCATGTCAGATCCGTCAACTTGGCTGCATTTCCGGGGAGAAGATATGCACGACTGTTAGGCGCTGTGTGCGTGTGTTGCAACAGGAAGTGCACGGATGTGTTTGCCGCACTTACTAGAAGCAAGGGCACAGTATTTTGTCCTTGGTGCCAAACAGAGCTCCACTGTACGGGATGCATAACTCATGATCAGGAGCATAAGAAGAAGCATCTTAACGTGCCTCACTTTCAAACTGCAAGAGGCGTTCTTCAACAGCATGATTTTCCTAGGACGAGGACCCATTCAATGTAATACGAGGAGTTTGTAGTTCATGAAAGCACATTGCAGAAATAGCCGATCATGAAAGTGCCTCTGTTCCTCATCGTTATGTTGAGTGGTATGTTACCTGAGCGCCTGGTGAGTGAAACAAATCCTGGCCACAATTCAGTGCAATAGGTGGGTTTCAATCCAAAACCATCACCAAACGGGATGCGAGTCAGCGTACAGAATGCTTCAACAACCACAGATTATATTACTGGCGTTTTTCACAGCCTGCTACATGTGCCTGTTGATCGCTTCTGCACTGCAGCTTTCCAACTGAATTGGTCTTGCCACAGCCATCCAGAGGTTCAAGGTGGGGTGTGATGACCATCTGGAAGCGAAACAGGGCCCTTCAAAGTGTGATAATGGACAGCACTCCATCTTGGTCTGCGAATAGAGACCCGCTTCCATGCAGAACACCGACATCGCCAGAGATGTAGCATCCTCTCTTCTTTGCTGCATCCAGCACAATCTTGAGAGCCTCATGCACAGGCATTTTCCCATTTGATAATAAAACGCTGAACATTCCAAAGTATAGATTAGCAGCAGAGGCCAGGGCCTTGCTCTTGGTTGCGACAATCTGAGGCACGGGGGGTCGGTACCTGCAAAGCAAATGGGGATGAAATAGGTGTTATCTTCAGGAGCAGATCATGCACGCAGAACTTTGTATCATGGTGCATACCGACTCACAATCTGTGCTGCATCCCCGTTTGAAGTGAATGTCACGACTGCAGCTATGCAGGAATCATTGGCCATGCGTGCTAGGCAGTATGCTGGTGCCTCCGCTGAAGAGAAAGGCTTTGCAGAGAAATCACGGCTGAAAGAATGGAGGGCATAGTAGTGTGTCGCATCCTCTGCATTCTTCAGTATCGAGGCCATTGTGGTGACCGATTCCACTGGGAAGTTCCCGGTGGCAGTCTCCTCTCCAAGAATTAGAGCATCTGCTGACTCAAACACTGCACATAACTAGTGGGCTTTGCATTAATTTCTTCACACTTTCACGCACACAAGAGCCATGTGCTATGTGATACAAGGATGTCACTGGTGTCCAGACAACAAATGTGCGCCACACACTGATTCGCGTCCGTATTGTGGCCGCACCAGCATTTGCCACATCAAGCATCTCTGCACGTGTCGGTCTTGGGTTCTTGCACATAGACTTCAGCATGTGTCTCGAAACAATTGAGATCTGCATGCAACTCATACCTTGCCATTGAGAAGTGGTGGTTTTTACGCTTCTAGATATTTCGGTTCTTTCCTATTCACTGCGTTACAGCTACTCATGCAATGAAGAATGTTAGTTGTTGCAGCTTCTTTGCTTTCTGCTTGGCAGGGCAGCAGCTGGGACGTCCTTTCAGACGGGCATTACCTTGCCACGGATGTTGCATCGAGTTGTCATGATATTCTGAGCAAGTGCAACTTTCTCAGGTGAGAAAGCCAACGCTAACACCCCTCTTGAGACAATGACACCATCCGAAGCATCCAGAATGGGCTCCATGTTGATTAGTCCTTCCTGATCCTCAATCTTTGCAAGAATTCTGCATGGCTGTCAGAGTTGAAGTTCACAGCTGAAAGCAGAGCACGTCATGATTAGTTGCTGCTTTCTAACTTGTAGTTTAAGCAAGCTTCGCACCTGACATCGCCCCCTTGATGTTTGTTGAGGACGCCTCTCAAATCATCGACGTCGCTCTCCTGACGAGTCAGTGGTGCAGCAACAAAGTCAATGTTGTTCTGGGCAACCCACTTCAGATCATCCAAATCTTGAGATGTTAGGAATGGCAAATTGGAGCTGTGCCCTTTGATGAATACTTTTGAATGGGATTCCAGAGTGCAGCTTGCAGTGACAACACCAAGAACTTCTGTCTCGCTCAGTCCCTGTGTTACTCTTATTCTGCAGTTCCCATCCGCCATCCAGACCATGGTTCCAGGATTGCCAGCAATGCTGCCAAGTCGCTCCAAGCTGACGCCAATGCAAGTGTCGTCAGGTGTGCACCAACCAGTGAATGTGTCACGCCCCCGGTCCCTGTGTGAAACCAATTTGACCTGCTGCCCCTGTTGCAGAGTCACTGAATCGCATGGTGTACCAACTTGCTTGTCTATGAACCAGCATGAACGGATCTCGCTGCCTCTCAGCTCGCACAAGATACAAGGCTCCCTATTACAGGATGCACATGCTGATCTGTACTCTGAAATGATGCTGTTCAGGCAGTTTGTGCTGGAATGTGCCAAATTGATTCGCAGAACATCCATTCCAGCATTCACCAAGCCCTGAACTATGTCAGGCTGAGTTGTAGGTACAACAGTACCCACAATTTTGGTCTTTCGCTCAACCTGCACGTATTATGATTGCTCACCTGACAGAAGTTGTGCACAGCTGCAACTTCACTATGGATGAACCTGGCATGCATCCTAGATGGACTAGACCCTGCATTTTCAGTTTTGCAGGTATCAGTCTCAGGTGCTTCTTGAGAGCAAGGGTCATGACATACCTTGCTCTCACGGGTGATCAGGTCAAGGTTAATGCGTGTAGCACGAAGAGCGACAGTCTTGGCCACAAAGGACTCCTGGGGAGAGTTGCCCTCAACATTTGGTGCAAGACTTCCAAGCTTATCGTACTGCAACTTGCCTGGTGCGACAGTCACAAAGAGCTCACGCTCAGCACCAAAGTGCTTGCTGTCCTGTGTGGAGGCTGACAACACCTCAGTGGGCGCCAACACCACAATCTCCTTTCCAGGTACACAGAGACCCTCTTGCACACCATGCTTGAGTGACTGCTTCATTGCACGGAAGATGTCTGACTTGTTGCGCAGTGGGGCTGGCAGTAGCATTGCATAGCACGCAAACTGTGCTGAGCATGCGCGTGCCAGCGAGGTGCTTGAAGTCACAACCAAGACCGGAACACATGGCCTGTACTTCGCAGCATACCGCGCCATTACCCCGTTCTCAGAAAACACTACCAACATACCCGGCCTGATATCAACAGCACACTTTGCCAGCGTGGATGCAGATGCCTCAACTGTGCCTGCTGGCTTTGGAGTGAAAGTCCTGACGAAGTTGAACGCCTGATTGTGATTGACCCCAATCTCAGCTTGCTTGAGCACAGATGCCATGGTGGATACTGCCGTTACAGGGTGGTTGCCATTCGCAGTTTCACCAGAGAGCATGCATGCATCAGCGCCATCAAACACAGCATTCGCAATGTCTGAGCATTCAGCGGTTGTGCAGGCTTCGTTCTCGATCATTGACTCCATCATCTACATGACACCACAACGCAGGCTGCAGCAGAATCCTGGGGCAAGTCCTGATTAAAAACTTGACAGGCAAGAATCCAGGCACAAACATACATTAGCAGTGCAGAATTTTGTCAACTGGTCAGAGTTCACACCTGAGTGGCAACGATGACAAACTTCCCTATACACACGTCTCAATGTCACAGCAGTCATCACAGGAACAGTCTCAGCTATAGAATGTGAGTACGAACATGCGTAGACTCTGCACCTGCCAGATTTGCTGCACTAATCAACATCTTCTGCGCGAGGGCTACCTTCTCCACAGGAATCTCCATTCCAAGGTCTCCCCGTGCAACCATGACTCCTGCGCAGCAAAGCACCAACTGCGATGCAGCTTGCACATGTTGAGCTGAACCACTGAAAGTGAGTGGAGCACACCATCCGTGACCTCGAGGATGCTGTCAAAGTTCTTCAGGCCCTCCTGGTTCTCAATCTTTGAAATGATTCGAACATTCTGGCCTCCAGCATCATCCAGAACCTTTCGAATGTTCAGAACGTCCTCTTTGCTCTGCACAAAGGAAGCAGCAACAAAGTCCATGCCATGCTTTGCCGCAAACTGCTGCAAGTCGTCAACATCCTTTTGCATCAAAACTGGAAGGTCAACCTTTGCTCCTGGATGCGGAAAAGAAATCAGTTGTACTGCAAATGTCAGTCACTATTTCTTATCCGTGAAACAAAAGGTGCTCATATTCTGATTCTATCACAGTATTCCCTCTTGAATCTGGTCACCTATGAACCCTAAATGACGACGAAATCAGCGCGAGAAGGGGATGAACGAATGTCTTCTTAATGCATGAGAGATGGTTTGCCCTCGCAGAAAGCGGCCAGATCAAGTGAGAACCGGATGAAAGAGGACCAGATTAGAGAAGGTATACTGTAGTCCATGATTCCATTTCTGATTCAAGCAAAGAGTACCCTGGTTCCAATGCATTAACGCACAGGGACATGTGTGCTTGAAGGAATCTAGGGCTGGCAAAGAGCAGATGTGATGCAGATGTATGCACAAAAAATTTGCAAACAGCGAAACGTGACGAACCTGGCAGATTGCAGTTCTTGCGTTGTCCCAGCTCTTTGCTGTTCAGAACCTTCCCCTTGAGCTCTGTGTCATTGACAATCTCCAGAACTTCAATAGAAACTGTACCATCAGCCATCAGAATCTTGCCACCAGGCTTCACAGATTGACATAGCTTGTCGTAGGAGAGGCCGATACGAGTTTCTTGCTCATTGATATACCCTTCAAAAGCTGTGTACCTGTCGCCCACAGCTTCAATAATCACTGTCTGGCCCTGAACAAGCTTGATTGGCTTGCCATCCTTGAGCATTGCTGTGCGGATCTCTGGGCCTTTCGTGTCCAGAAGGCATGCAGCGTGAGATGACCGAGCGGCTGTTGCTTTCCGGAATTCTTTCAACACATCAAGGTGTGACTTGTGAGATCCATGTGAAAAGTTGAACCTGTGCATGTAGATAGAAGATGTGAATGTGATGCATCCACAGAATGCCAGATATTTCTGTAGAATCAAGTAAGGAACAGTTATTTCATGTGCAGCAAGAAGGAATGGTGTCACCTGGCGACGTTCATTCCTGCATCCAATAGCTTCCCTAGCATATCTTCAGTGCTGCACTTGGGACCAAGTGTACAGATAATCTTGCACTTTCGCACTATATGCTTGTATTTTTCACTATCCACAATCGTGTCCAGGCCAATCTTTGTGGATCGGTATGTCACCGCCTGTGATGCTGAGAAACTCTGCAAAGGCACACCGGTTCAGAATGACATTACTGATGACAATCCTCCAAGCCATCAAGGATCCATGGGAGCAAGGAAAAACAAGTCAGGCATACCTTGAAAGGCCTCTCAACCGCAGCAGCGTTCCCAACCATGAACACCTTGGCTGCAAGCCGCTGGTCATCCAAAACGTTGCCAATTTCATTTGAACGCCTGGCAACGATGACAAGCTGATCCCCATGCTTCAAGGTGACAGTTCCAACCTTGTTGACGTACTCAATCACGCTCTCTATTGACTCTTGTGACTGCGTGCAGTCGATTTGTTAGCTCAGCGGCAGGACAGGGGGAAAAGAAGGAAACAGCGCTTAGCATAAGTCTCTCAACACAACAACACACCGTAAGCTCTTCATATGCCATAGGAATGCCATGAAGTCCAAACCGTGAACGGCAAGCAGCAACTACGCTGTGCTCCTCAGAAATGACAAACACTGGCATGGGTGGCCTAAACTTGGAAACAAACTGCGGTGCGCGACCAGAACTAGTGAAGCACAAGATAGCCTTAGCCTCCATATCGATTGCCATCTGTACAGCTGCAGAGGAGACTCCCTCTGCAGATTCCAATGGGCAAGGTGTTTGGGATCGAATGAAGTCAAATCGTCTGTGGTGGTCGATTATCTGCTCGCTGTTCTGTGTGATAGCAGCCATGGTCCTCACTGCATCAATTGGAAAGGATCCGTTTGCTGTCTCACCACTCAGCATGACGCAGTCTGCTCCGTCAATGCACGCATTGGCTACGTCTGTCATCTCTGCGCGTGTAGGTCTAGGGTTCTTAATCATCGACTCCAGCATCTGAGTTGCGCACACGCAGAACTTGCCCTTGAGGCCACACTCGGTTGCAAGAAGCTTCTGTGCCAAGGGTACTTTTGAAGAAGGTATCTCCATTCCCAGATCACCTGTCAGCATATCCTATTATCAGAAGGAAGATGCAATGATTTTGAATTGGATAACCTTGATACAGCAAGGGGATACAGCAGCACACGCTCGCATGCACTGTTAGCCTCTTGAGGCCATCTGTAGGAGGATGTGAACAGCAACCACCAAGCACAAGTGACTGTATGATGCATGACTCACCTCTGGCAATCATCACTCCATCCGTTTCTTGAATTATCTGCAGTACAATCTCAGTTTCAGTGATCCTTGGAAACACCATACTTCCCAGACAGTACCAGAGAGTACAACATACAAAAACACGGCGGTGCATTTGTACTCTAAGCACGGCATTGTATTTTCACTGCTGCCGTAATTCGGACAAGACACACACTGGGAAAGGCTGTCTTGATGGCCTTTGCTTGCAGCATAGTCTAAGAAACAGAATATTGATCCCTGAATCAGAATTCGTTTCTCATGCGTTCACTACAGAACATCAAACACATGAAGTACCCAGGAAAAAAATCCCAACATTAAAAGAGTCTGGGCAGATATTCATGCATGTTGTGTGTATGGGTTCTTCTACATTAGCAGCCTTTTTGCCTGGCAACGACCGGGGAGCTCCTGAACAGGGGGGCCTTGCGACCGGACGATGGCTCGCACCTGTTTAAAGTTGTTCAGACCCTCTTGGTTCTCAATCTTCGAAATGATCTTGATGTCAAACCCACCACCCTCATCCAGGATGGAGCGAATGAAGCGTACATCTGCAGCGCTCTGTACAAACGATGCCGCAACAAAGTCCACCTTGTGCTTGCACGCAAACTCCTTGAGATCGTGTATGTCTTTGTCTGTGAGCACAGGCAGATCGACTTTCACCCCTGCAAGCAAGATATGTGCGGGTGCAAGACCCTCTGATAAAAGCTAAACACTCAGAAAAAAAGTGTCAGCACGTATGAATAGTTGCAATATGAACGTTACATTCTAGGCTTGTAAGTGTGACCAGAAGGGTGTGGGGAAAACACTGCTCAGTAATTCAGCAACCAATCCATCTCTGGCAGAAACAAAGGCCAAGAAATCTGAAGGGACATCATACTGTTCTGCTTGAAGCTTGTGCATGGTCTTTCAAGGGCTTGCCTGCTTACGTACCAGTTCTGACGAGGCTTTCAAAACAACATGTATGGCCAGTTTGTAAGAAGAGCAATGACATGAAATGAAGCTTGCCTGGGAGGTTGCAGTTCTTGCGCTGGCCCAGCTCTTTTGTGTTGCCAACCTCCCCAACGAGTTCTGTTGGTGAGATGATCTTTGTAACCTTGATCGTAATTGTACCGTCAGATATCAGGATTCGGTCCCCTGGAGTGACAGATGTGCAGAGCTTTGCATAAGAAAGCCCAATCCTGGTTTCCTTTGGTGTTTTGTATCCTTCAAAAGTCAGGTACTTGTCTCCCACTGCCTCAACCACAACACTCTGTCCCTTCTCAAGAAGGATAGGTTGTGCATCTTTGAGCATTGATGTCCGGATCTCTGGTCCCTTTGTGTCCAGCAGCGTTCCCCAAACAGGAGATGTTTCCAGGCCATGCGCGCTCTTCATGGTAGCCTGCTTCTCCCCGCAGACTTTCCGGAACCTCTGCAATGTTTCACCATGACCTGCAGGTTTCCAACACTGAAGCCATAAGTTTGCAGCCTGATGAGTGCCATGACGTTATCATGAAAATAACACACCAGCATGATCTCCATGTGAGAAGTTCAAGCGAACGATGTCACATCCAGCATCCAGCATCTCGCTCATTGTTTTCTCTGACCAGCAAGCTGGGCCCATGGTGCAGATAATGTGAGTGCTTCGTGCATGCTGCAGTGGGGTGGCAACAAGCGCAAGGCTTGTGTTCGTTGAGCGCAGAGACCGAGAACCCCTGGCAGCTACAGGGTTACCTGAAGGCGTGATAAGCACAACGGCAGATGATTTGAGGTCCTTGGCTAGCCCTGACTTGACCACTTTTTCTTGGCAGATGATGGGATCACGGTCAGCAACACCGCCATCTCGGCCAGTTACCATAATAACCTTGACTGCCTTGACATCTGCATCGGAGATGGCCTCCAGCCTGTGCAAAGCAAGCTTTGCTATCTCGTTCATACTAACACTGTGAGACTCAAGCTTGATTCCGGCCATCCCAAAAGATGCATTTGCCTGCATGGACATTTGAACATGACACACCAACAACACAACCTCGCTGATGCCTACCATCTCTGCATCGGGGATTTACATCGCATGTCCAGAAGAATGTACCTGACGCACTGTCTGTAGGTTTGTGGATGCCACGAATACCATTGAAGGAGGCCTATACTTTGTTATGAGGCGTGCAGGGTGACCGTTGTCTGTGAGGCAAACGATGCATGCGGCGTTTCGCAATCGCTTCTTCCTCATGAATGGTGTGGTGTCCTCATTATACATCACAGCCATAGTTGCTGCTGAGCACATGACAGACTCCATGTGGCTCAAGGGCGTCGTTGAGTGCTTGGTGGACCAGTAGCGGATGAAGTTGAACTGCTGGTAATAGTCAACACCAACCTGCACAGCAGTAACGCACCTTACATGCCTCCCATTCATCAAATCACTCGAGAAAATTTTCAACTTAGACCAGTTTCAACTGGATAGAAAGGACCACTAGAAAGGACCACACACACACACACACAGCAGTGCATGAGCACACCTCAGCATTGGCAGTGATATCTGCCATGGTGGCAACAGCTTTGTCTGGGAAAGCGCCATTGGCGGTCTCACCACTTAGCATGACGGCATCCGCGCCATCGTACACTGCATTGGCGATATCAGTCATCTGCACAACACCAAAGCTTGTTCCTCGAAGACAGCTGTGGGGGAGATGAGATCATTTAGAAGATGTGTTGTAGCGTATCTGCGTCCATCAGTTCAGATGCCCATTAGATCAGACCGACAGGTACACTCCATAAATCTACCAAGGTTGTTATCTGCAGAGGAAAGCACACCTCTGCACGCGTAGGCAGGGGATTGTCAATCATCGACCTGCAGACACGATTAGACTGAGCACCTGTACACTTTGAATCCAATGCATGTCATTCTGAGGCACGGGATGAGAAAGCCGCGCAGACGTACTCGAGCATCTGTGTGGCGCAAATGACGAACTTGCCAGCGATGTTGCACTTGGTGATGAGCAGCTTTTGAGCCAGGGCGACCTTTTCGGAAGGTATCTCCATCCCCAAGTCCCCTGCATGATGTCAGGTAAGACCACCACAAACAGCGTCATCCCGCAGGAAGGCAGTGGCCCACCTCGACTGAGATAAAAACACAGGATGAACTTCTGCATTTGTGAAATGTAGACATGCAGTAGCACACCTCGTGCAACCATCACACCATCAGTCGCTTCCAAGATCCCTGCAATGCAACTGCTATTACCTTTCTCTTTAGAACAACTCGCTTACCGCTGTTCAGGGTCAGTGCGCAGCTGCCACCTAAAGATTCTGTTGCACATCGGGGACATTGGCAGGAGAACCATAGCCAAACAGTCTACAGCAAAGCCACTGCAAAACCAATCGTGAAATAGTCATATTCCAACAGCAACAAAAACCAGCCATTGCGTGTGGGGTACCATCAAAATTCTCAAGTCCTGCCATGTTTTCAATCTTGCTGATGATCTTCACATCATGTCCACCTGCCTCGTCTAGCGTCTTTCTGATAAAAAGCACATCCTCCTTGCTTTGGACGAATGAAGCTGCCACAAAGTCGACCTTATGCTTGCATGCAAAGTTCTGGAGGTCATCGACATCCTGTGAACAGGCTCTGTCAGCAGAACCATCACTGCAGTAGGTCAACTGGAAAAGGACTATGAAATTTGAATGAATTCAGATACAGACCTTTGTACTGAAAAACTGTGTCCAATGATGCCAGAGGTTTGCTGGTATGTTCGTTGTTTGGCATGACAATTCCCAGAATATTTCCAATTATCATGGGAGAAGCTGTGGGAGACTCTGGGACATTCCATATGCACACCTTCTCCATCAGGACAGGAAGATCTACATGAACACCTGGGAGGTTGCAGTTCTTGCGCTGTCCCAGCTCTTTGGTGTTCAGAACACGTCCCTTCAGTTCTGTGGCACTCAAAATCTCAGTCACTTCAACGGACAAGCTTCCATCGGCCATCAGAATCTTATTCCCAGGAGCTACAGATTCGCAAAGCTTGTAATAGGAGATGCCGATACGGGTTTCTTCAGCAGTTTTGAAACCCTCAAACTCTGTGTACTTATCTCCCACAGCTTCCAGAATGATGTCCTGACCTTCCTCAAGAGCAATGCTTGATGCGTCACGTAGCATAGCTGTTCGAATCTCTGGGCCTTTGGTGTCCAGGAGCACAGCACGCAGCTTTTTCTTGCTGGCACATGTGTCCCTACACGAGGCACAGACACCAGATGCAGAATGCTGTGGGATACCACAATTCACGACAGTTGCCCACTGTATGACAGCATAAATAGCGCGTACATGGGTTCAGATTGCCCCCAAAGGGATGTTCGGCATGTGGTATGGGGATCAGTGATATCACATCAAGCAACAACGGTTCTCAATCCATATTGATCTGCTCAGGTGTGTTCATGGGCTGCACAGTACCATTTCAGCTGAAAAAAGGGCAAAGTAGGTCAGTACCAGGCAATAGACTGTGTCCCGGTACAAGAAACATGCGGAACCCCCAAGTCTGTGTGGAACGCATCACAACAAGAACTGCAGGAAGCAGTGAACAGTCGTGTTTCCAGTGTGAAGAACGAACAAAGCAATCTGCTGCAGCCTCCTTGAAAGGCTCACCTGAAAAGCTGCAGCATCTTGTAGTGGCTGTCGTGATCCCCATGTGAAAAGTTGAGACGAGCAATGTTCAAGCCAGCATCAATCAGACCCCCAAGACCCTCTGAGGTTCCACAAGCAGGTCCTAAGGTGCAAACTATCTTAGTTTTCCTTGTCATGATGTCATTGCTGACGATATCCTGGAGCTGAATAAGTGTAGCTCGCTCTGACACAGTGTGTATCCCATCCGCATGAGCGGGTCGGACTGGCTCTGGCTCATATTCAGGGTGCCAGTCCAGCAGCAGGCGAGCCTTCACCTTCTGTAGGCTGTATTCTTCCAACGTAGTTTTGCCACTTGTGGCCTCTCGTAAAGAGGTGGCCATCGCAGCAACATAGCGCCGAGCTGGGACAGCATTATCTTGATCAGCATTCTTCTCGCTACACACTCGATAATATTAGAGGGTTTATCATCTATGCGTGATTCAAACACACCACACGATCAGTTTGGGGTTGGGAAGATTCCTGTTCACAGTGCTTGCCTTGATAGTGCCTCCTGGTGCGACAGAATCACGTGAAAGTGCATCTTTTCCTGTGCTGGGAGATCCTTGTGCAGCTAGAGGTGACGCCTGTGCAGCAAGTGGTCATGTGACGTGCAGGCAAGCGTACAGAGACTGCGATGCAGACAATATGACTGACTGTACCTCTTTCGACGTTGAACATCCCATGACAAGCAGTCCTTCCGGATCTCACTCCTGATTATAGTTCTCTCAGCATGTGCTTAATGGCAACAGACGCGCAGACGGGCTCGAAGCTTGTCTGACGACTCACTGGAGTACAGAGATCTCGATCCTACCATTAGCAATGTTTTCACCGTCTAACTGGGACGATCCTGCTTCATGGATCGACGGGTTTCAGTTGATCAGGAGGGTCTGTGGCGCACCTGGAGCTGCCCCAATTCGATTAATCCAGTATTTCTGAATTGCCTGATTTGGTGGTGGCATATGAAATGAAAGTACCAGAATCACAACATATCTGATATTGTTGTGATATGCTGCACCCACCACCTGAAGACTGTGGTCGCTAAAATTCTGGAAGGATGGCAAAAGCTTCTGCTGCCAAGGCTGTGATAGCACCACGGTGCAGAAACAGTGTTGTGGTGCCTCCCACTACGCACCTGTGTCGTCTGAGTCAGTTCGGGTGCAGCGTGCGGCTATTTTCTATCTTGAGAGTTATACTGCTGTTGATTGCTGGGCTGTTAATAGGCAGCATCATCCGACACATCATCTGACCGGACATCCCGAAACGCAAGGAGGTGCACTCACCGACTTGTGCTCGATGCCACCTCTCACCCATTCCAAAAGCATAATTGTCTACATATCTCCTGTTGAGCGACTGCGTGCCTACCTGCTTGGCCTGTGCATTGGAGCGGGCAAGCGTGCATCTCGGAATGGCCACTACCTCCGCGCATGTGTCGAATTACTCGTCTGCAGACACTGCACCTCGAGACTTAGTGGTTGCTTGTGTTCAAACATGGCCTTTTGCTCCTTCTGGCGGGCTCGGCAGAATCACGGACATCACTTGCAAGCCAGAAGGGCTGCAAGCGGCAGTTGCTTTGGATGCGCACTCAACCGAGGCACTTGATGCTCTAGTGGTATGCATTCGCAAGGCTCTGTTTCCATGGACAGGGGTAGATCTCTCAAACATAGGTGTTGCCTGTGTTGGTCAGTGTGCCTGCTGTGCCTGCTGTGCCCTCTCGCCTTATCTTGACCGTAGAGTTCCACGGCACAAGCCGTACGCACACGTTCCAGATGGCTGCAGGTTTCAGCCGCCGACTGGTATCAGACTACCAGCTGTCCTTTCTTGGTCCTGTCAGACCTGTTCGCAGCTAAGTTGGTGAAGTTGGTGAGCCCTGCAGCATCAGCATTGAACTCCCCAGCATGGAAATCACTTCCACTCATATGCAGTGGCAAAGGGGGAGGCGAAACCGTCTTGGGTCTTGTGATTAATGAGAGTGCACACTACGAGTGTGACACCAAACTTCTCTTCCAGCTGAGACAATTGCTGGATTCGCTGCCCCAGGGGGCTACGCCCATGCATGCTGCGGAATCTACCACTTGCTCCTTCTTTGATGCGAATCAATTCCGAGCTGCATCGTTGTATCATGCAATCAAGCCCAGTGGCTGCGAGCAGAGTTTCACAGGAGATGTTACAGGGTTGCACTGCCAGCTGAGGCCATTTCAGGTGTGCAGCAGCCAGCTGCACCCTAAACTTTGAGTCCCGTCATAGTGCATGAATTCAACTTATGAGAAGTGACACACTGTTGTCGTTCAGCCTTGTGTGTTTGCTTCTCAGCTAGCTGACGATAGGTATCGTTACAAGTTCTGATCTGAATACTGCATGACGTCTAGCCGCATTAACTCAATGGTATGGTTTCCCCTGGCTTTGGGTTAGATGTCAATCCAGCTGCATGAACTATTCACGGGCTCGCGATGCACAGGCTCGACAGAGCTACATCACCTCTCACATACGAGGGACAGCTCGCAAAGAGCGCATCAATACCATCCTCCCGTTGCCACACCAGCCTTGGCCGCCCAGAAAATTAAAAATTTGTGGCAGGCAAGCCTGGATGCGTGGTTTTCGGGGAGATTCATGGCACTTTCTGCTGTGTAGCTCTCTTCGGTGTTCAGCCATAGGGGAAGTCTCTGAAACCTGCCAAGCACTCAAGCCGTTCCAGCTCTCGGGCGGACGGCTCGCAGGGCTGTGGCTTAGGGGTCAGGGATTCAACACCCTTCAAAACTGACGTCAGTGGATTTCATGTTTGTAAAACGCAACACTGCATTGTCATGCAGCGGCGCTCGCTTTACTGGATACTCAAGCAGGAAGCTTATCCGGCCTTGGCACACCAGTCCACACCAGGATCTGGGCAGGCTCAGGAGCAAAGGAGCACTGTTTATCGGCGCCTTTCCACGATGGATGCAGAAACAAACGAAGTAGTGACACTGTTCACCCATATTGTCGAGGGCAGTGTGCAGCTGGAGCGGCCGCCGAGGGCACCAAGAATTCTAGGAGGTGTACCATGCATGAACTCTAGTGTTGAATGTTCTCTGATATGTGTGAGCCAGAGGTTTGCTGTTTACCGACTCGTATATGTTGCTTGTGACAAGAAAAACAAGCTCAACTGGGGCAGGCACTGATAAATGCAACATGCACGCAGGTTGCTTGTGTGAAGAGATGGGATTGGGGAAGGTATGACCTGTTCATTCCACGTGTGAAAGTATACGTGAAACCTCTAGTTGTGCACTGATTGTGCACACTCTGTCTCTCGATCTCTCCAGTCAGTCATTGATGTGCATTGTATTGCCTTGTTCATCACGAAGTGCCAATGTAGTTTTAGTAAACGATGAATGCCGCCTGATGTGAGAGAGATTCATGTGGCATGTCTCTTCAATCATTTCATTGTTCTATGTCCGCAGACTGTGGAGGTTTTGGCATGTATTCTGCAGCACCGGTGCCCGGATCCTGCAATGCCAGTGTGCGTACAAGACCGTATGGGCAAGCTGACAAAGAACCCAAGGATCCACTGCTGCTGTGGAGCACGTAGCGATGATCCAGCTGATCCTGAGCTGACAAGAGTTCGCACCCAGTGGGTGCAATGCGAAGGGTGTCATGCGTGGTCTCATGCAGAATGCAGGAACTCGGTCATGTGTGGTACATGCATGTACTCTCTGGCTGCAGACACAGTGCCTGGTCACTCAAGAGCGACTCTGATCGTCTGCCCTGATGCAATCTTGCGTCAGTGGCTGGACGAGGTGAAGGCTCATGTGGTGAGCGAGCATTTGAGGGTGCTGCATTACGAAGGTCACACCGCAGAACCAGCTGTGAAGTTTGTAACACGTACGCTTCTGATACGTGTCTGCCTATCCTTGCTCTGTTGTGTGTTTCTCGATGCAGTAAGTTTGTAGAGCTGTGTCGCAGAGGGGGATGTTGTGCAGCAGCATAGCTTAGCTATCTATCACAGTTGTGATGTCCCTGCTGCACTGACATTGACTAGTAGTTTTACGCATGACTGTTCCATTGATTGGTGAGTGCATCACTCTTCCAGTGTTTGGTGAGTGAACACCTTCGTATGTGTAGGGTTGGGAGTGAGTGGTCATGACCTTGCTGGATATGATGTGGTGGTTACGACATATGAGGTACTGCGACGTGATCTCAGATTTCAGAACGCAGAGGCCAGCCAGCGCAGTGGACATAGTATGAAGTATCCTTTCCTGCCACCTCCTCTCACCAAGCTTACATGGTGGCGAGTTGTTCTGGATGAGGTGCGGTTGTACTCCATCATTGATCATCTTGTCAAGAATTCGTCTCTGGAAGGAGGTGCATGTGTCCTGTTGGGATATACTCTTGTGGTGCTGAAATTTGAAACTTTACGAATAATTTGTTCCGGCTATGCCCACTATTGGTTGGGTCCAGGTACCTGTCTATTATGTAGTGTGCTCCAGTACATAGCGCCAGTCTGGTACTTGGGTTGTGGAGTGGTGTTCTCACAACAGCCTGTGAACTGATCGTCAAAATTGGTATTGAAGCTCTGTAGTTGCTGCAGACTCTGCTTGCTCCTCATGGCAATAGTTGATGTGAGGATTCCCTTCACAGTGTTGAACAATCTCAGCTACTCATGAGCGATCGAATGAAGTCTCGGGTGTATGTGGTTCATACGATGTTCCATGAAAGATCAATTGCTGTCCTTGTGACGTTGAGTGAGGTGACTGTGTTGGGTTTTCAGTGGTGTTTCCTGCAGGCTCAAATGGTGGGGAGAACAACTCAAGCAGCAGAGATGGCTAACCACTTGTCGATGGTCAACAGATGGTGTGTCACAGGCACTCCGATCGCAACGGGTCTGGAAGATGTCTATGGCCTGCTCAAGTTCCTGAAGGTCTGCTCCGTAACACCGACGTTTGTACTTGAGACCATCAAAGTAGTGCAGAACAACAGTTTCCAAACCTGTGTTTCACTGTTGAATCCACTACTGTTCAAGAAGTCTTCATGCATGCGCTCGTACGGTTTAGTAGTCTGCTGGCATGCTTTACGCATGTCATGTGTCGAGAAACTGCCTGTAATGCCCTCAGTACTAAGATATCTAAGTTTCAGGTGGATCCATGGCTGGATAACAGAATGTGGAAGAAGTTTGTTGCAGCTCCTGTTACAAAAGGCTGCCCTGTTGCTACTGAACGACTGCTGTCCATTCTTCAGCCAGCTTCAGGAGGCATCATGTGGAGAACAAGCAAGCACTCAGTTGCTGGTGAACTTGGCATTCCAGAGCAGGAGCATGTAGAAGAGCGCCTGCAGCTCACGGCTGTGGAGTGGCATGCATACAGGTGCGCAGAATGTCATTGTAGGATCCTCAGGTAGCGCTTGTTCGTCCCGTCACGTATAACGGTGCTGATGATTAGAAGATCATGCACGTTGAAATCTCAGCACAGTGCATGCTCTGCCAATTGCTCGAAGCAGCTTGCTTGATGTGAAGATCATCAGCTTGGTGGTGCTTGAGTGTGCAACTCTGGCGACGATGAAACGCTTGAAGACCTCGTCAAGTGTGCAGACGAACGCACCAAGAAGTGGCAGAGTATGCAAGAGGGGTTCTGCCACAGAAGATTCTGGATGTCATTGCAAAAACAGGGTCAGTGCCAAGTGGGATGAATCGTCCTCTGATGAGCGATGAAAGCAAGCAGCTGTTCCCGAGGTTGCTCAGGCTTCGACAGGTACTTTTTCATTAATAACAGAACGGCAACATTTGTGTCTTAAACCTGAGCATGATCTTGGTTACGCCATTTGATGTCACATGTATTGCTGTTAGGTGCTGCCAGCACTCCCTTGTGCTCCTCACTTCACCATGCAGATAGGCAATTTGAACTCAAACAGGCAGCCTGAACATTTTACAAAGCACTCTCGGTTGGCATACGTCCATTTGTTGTGCAGACATGCTGCCATCCTGAGCTAGGGCAGAGAAAAGCAGCTGAAGGCCCAGTGAAGAAGGTTGCAAAGACCATGGATGAGGTGCTGCAGAACCTGGTTGATAAAGACCGCAGTGAAGCAGAAGATTGCCAACGTGTTCTGATAGCTGTGTACAATGGCCTGGCTGGCCTCGACCTGCTCAATGGATATAGTGCCTCTGCAGTGTCCTGGTACGGCAAAATTCTGAAGCTGGAGAGGGACAATGCAGGCCTGTGTGATGTGGACAACATGCAACTCATTCACGCGTATGCGAACCTCGGTACGATTCAGCACTGTTAGATAATAAGCGATGTCCTTATTGGCATGTGCATATAGTGATTAATAAATGAGATTGTGCAAAACGCTGCATGGCACACTTGCTGTTTGCTCTTCCATGAATGCAGCAACGCTTTTTGCTTTCATCATGGCACCCGCATACTGTAACCTTCGCGATACGAATGCGTATGGTTTTCAGGAAAGGAAATTCGGTCTCTGGATGAGATGAAGTTAGCATTTTTTTAAACCCGTCCTGCGCCTTGATTAATCGGCACAGGACTTGTGATAAACTGAACTGCGTATGGTGCGCGATGGCATGCCGTACAGGTGTAAACTGGTTACAACGTTCTTGTGCATTGCATGTCGCACAATATCTGCCCTTCAACACAACCTCAACACGATTGTGAACATCCACTCTGATAGAAAGCAAGAAAACGATTTCTGTTTCCGATGGTGGGGGTCTGGGGTCCTGGAGGCTGCACGGTTGTCCTCGACCATGCCTAGCCTGCAATTAAGTTGGGCTAGGTCATAGCATGGCAGCTGCATCTGTACTGATCGGTGGTCACATACTTTGCAGGGAGCCTGGCTGAGACACACAAGGATGCGTTCATTGCAGAGGGCATCCCTAAGGACATTCAAGTGCAGGCAAAACGGCTTCGAACAGGATATCTTCAAGAAGCGCTGGGACGCATGGTGATGTCCACAAACGAGTACGAGAAGTGCTCGAACAAGGTACAGCAGACCAATGATGATTTCTCGAAGCTCCCAGTGAATGAGCTTCACTCTCATGGTATGTGCACTCCCCTGGGGGAATTGTGGTGTTCTAGAACAAGAATCTTCTCTATTTGCTTCAGCCACTGTCGACATGGCAAGGGTGTACTTTTGTTTCAGAGTCACACCAGCCTGAAGTGAGCATGCCTGATGCCAACAACCCCAAAAGGCAATAGACGCACTATTGTGAGCGAATGCACACCATTTTCTGTTGGCGTTTGAGGCTCTGCATGGGTGAAGAGTGAAGTCTGCAGGAATGAGGGTGTTCGCGGGACCCGTGTTATTTTGAGAGTTTCAAGCTTCAGAAACAGCGTCGCATGATCACGTCCATAGTGACTATGTCTGTTGAAGCAAGCAGAGCGCGGAGGGGGGGGGGGCGGTACACTACATGAAGCATGGTACACTTATAAGCAAGTGCATACGTGTTGATGTCGATTTGTGTTGCAAGCCGAAAAACCAGTGATTGACCAACACGAATAGCTGAACACAGCTTGTATGAAAATTCACCGCTTCAATCGAATGTCACAACAGTACCATCAGGTCCGTACACAACGTTATGTAAAAAATTGGTTATGAAGAAGAGCCTGCTGATGAGGTTCACATGCCTGTATGTCAGTGTGATGGGTGGAGCCCGAACTCACTGGTGCTTGTGCCTGCAGCCATCGAGAAGAAGCCCTGCAAAAAGAGGCAAGCATGGTTCGTTTCGGCACTGCAGCGTGCGGCTATGCTCGCAGCAGAAGATGCACAGAGGAGGGCTGAGATTGCTGCAGCTGAGGCTGAGGCGCAGCAGCAGGCAGCAGCTGAGGCTGAGCGAGCAACAAATGAACACGACACAGCAGAAAACTCTGGCCACAAAGCACATGGTGATGTGATCATGAAAGCGCCTGAAGATGAGGTTGTGGCAGTACAAAGTGGTGCACACTTGAAGACTAGTGCATCGGAGGATATCCCTGATGATGCTGAAAACGCACCAGATGCAGGTACAGCAGGAACGTCCAAGGCAGCAGCTAGAGAGAATGGCAAACAGGGGAAGCTGTCTCAGAAGCGAAAACGTGTTGATGAGTGGGTGAGCGCATCGTCTCAGCTGCATGCATGTGTCTACATACAGTGTAAGTGCATCTTCTGGCTCTGTTTTCAGCTCGTTTGGTGCAAGAACTCGCATGAGTTTCAGAGGTGACGTTTTTGGTGCCACATGAGCTAATTAGGGAAAAGTATCTGTAGCACCTGGATACATATTTCAATGATGCTTTAGGTCTGGCGCGCAAGAACTGCAGTGCTACCCTTGTAAGTCCTGTATGAGTGCATACATGGCACATACTATGGTTGTTGCATGTGTGCACCATAGACGTGCTCATACACAGCTGCGTAAGAGTCAAGAGGGTTGCTTGTTTTAGAGGCATGTACGTATAGCACTGTGACTGGCCTTGCTGTGCAGGAATCTGACGCATCGAGTGAAGAAGAAGAGGAAAGTGATGAGGAGGAGGAACCAGAGGAAGAACCTCGTGAACAGACCCTGGTGCTCTCTCCCTGTGTTGCTGCACCGATGCTTGCGGTGACCGCAGAGAGCTGAGCGTCACACATGCTCCTTATTTTCCTGAACAAGAAGTGGTAAACTGTACACACAAACACACACGCACACACACACACACACACACACACACACACACACACACACACACACACACACACACACACACACACACACACACACAAAAGAACGCAATTTGTTTTGTGTTTGACCGTGTTGCAATCTCTTGTGAGTTCTGCTGAAATCAAGATGCATGCAGGATGAGCAGTACGTGCACAGCTTCTCCACCGCAGTCACTGCCGCGACTAACACGTACACCGCCGGCACTGCTGCCCAGAACGCACTGTCAGTCATTGGCAAGTTTGAATCAGTTTCTTCCTTGTGCGAGCTGCTTCAGGACCACTTCCAGCAGCTTGAAGAGTGCGTCCCAGCCAACTAGAATGCTGCAAGGTTTTTTCGTTGCAAAAAAAGAAACTAGCCTCCTGGAGTTCAGTTTCAGGCAACACTATGTTGTCAGTTTTCGGCGGCATGTTTCTCGCCTTTCCTGGCGATTCTAACCCTGCATCTGGGTAGTTTCGCTACGCAGCATGGGTTGTATTGTGTGTGGCATCGGGTTGTGAAAGTGCTGCTGTGCGTGCAGCGTGCAAGACCACGTGGTTGCAGAGCTGGAACGCCTCATCCCCCTTTCACGGGAGCCTTCTCAGGAGCTGCATGGGGAGGCTGGCGCATGCTCTGTGTGTCACAAGCAGAACGGTGTGCCAGGCATTGTGTGTACTCACTGTAAGCTGGAGAAAGATATGATCAAGTGGGAGGCGCGCCTGTTCCGGTGTGGTGCTTCACAGTGTGCAACATGTGGTGGTTCAGCCAGCTTAGCTGGGGATGTCGCGGTTTGCTACTTGGGTTCTTGCCCCTTGGCCGCTTGTCAAGCAGTGAGGCAGTTGTTGTGATCATTTTTAGCCTGCGTCAATGGCACTGATGGATTAAAAAGTGGTGCAGGTTGTCTGCCAAGGCACTAAAATCAGGAAACTGTGTCACACATGTAAAGGCATGTGAGCAGTACTATAAGGAACAGATGCTGGGGAAAAGTTCTGCTGCGGCAGGTGTGAGGCAGCAGAGCACCGTGTCCTCTGTGCAGCTCGTGCACCAGGACAGTGAGCAGCATATCTTATTGCAGGCACTTGTGCAGTTGTTGAGGTGCAGCCTTGCTCTCTCTCCTGAACGAATATTCAGTCTCGAATTACATACTTTGAGTTTGAAACTTGCTGCTATTACACAAAGGAAGTTGACTGAAAAAAAAAATTAAAGGCAGGCAAAGAAAAGGAATCTTCTTCCTGCGGTCGCTGGGCCCTCGCAAGTTGATCCACGGAGAATGGAGAAGCCGAGGGCGTTGCAGGAGGATGTAGGGATGCATGTGCTGTTCACGTCTATGCTGCAAGCCCCCACTGCGTCATATCCCTTCTACAAGCACCAGATTCTTTAGTGTAGTGTCCCACTTGCTTCATGCACTGCCCCAGGAGAACTGAGGATGAGGCGTTGGCCATTCAAGGCATCCCGGACCACGAACGCAATCTCATGCTGGAGTGCGCAAAGAGCCAGCTCAAGTGGCTGCGTGACAGCCAAGCACTGTTCCTCAAGGTTCGGCAGCTAGTGATCAGCCAGAAGCATCATCTGTACAAGTATGATGAACTGGAGATGTGCATCGCACGGCTGTCCCTGTACGAAGACGGGCGCTACACTCCGATGCGGAGCCAGCTGTATTTATGCAGAGAAGAGGTAAAGAAGGCGCTACTCATGTTTTGTGCTTCAGCGCGACAGTATGTTTAGCACCATTGCATGCATTCTTCAGTGCCAGTGGGGAGAAAGTTGTCAATCAACCGCGTCCGTGTGTGCTCAGTGACTTTCCAACTCGTGTTATGCGAGATTTAAGCACCAGGCAAGCACACATTCAGTACCACTTGCATGCGGTTTTGCGCATGGGGCTTCCGCTGTTTGGGTTCTCGCCCAGTGACTGCCTTGTCGGGTTTTACTGTATTGCCACGTGCATGTATCCTGTGTGGAGAGTCGATTGTGAGTCTTTGTCACATAATATATTGTCACATAATATATCTGCAGGATCATGTTACTTACGGCTTGCAGATTCCTGTGAGGCTCGAGCAGCTGCAAACTGAGATGGCAGTGGCTGAGAAGGACTACAAGGAAGCGTTTGGGAAGCTGCGCTATGTGGACAATCTTAAACGCGACAAGGTCGGGGGAAGTTTGCCTGAAAATCGTTCTACGCCACAGCAGAATGGCACTGCAAATGCACTCAAAACAGCCCAAAGTGCAGCCCATCAGGGCGGCGCGGGCCCTTCTGGTGGCTCATCACAGCCTGGCGCACCAGAACTTTGTGCTGTGGGAGCTGCAGGCGCGGGCCCCTCTGGTGGTCAGCATGAGAATGCTGCCGGCCCGGCTGCGGAGGGAAATAAGCAGAGCATGCCAGGCGTAAACAGCGGCAAGAACGGCTCTGATTCAGGTAAGGGAGGGCCGAAGGAGGCGGATAAGTTCCAGTTTCCACAGGAAGCTTTAGAACTGCACCGCAAGATTGCAAGTGCGACGGCACATCTGCTGTCGCCGCTGTTGGAAGACGCTCCAGAAGGAGCAGAAGAGTGCCCTGTGTGCAACGAATTCATGCTGGACAAGTACGACCATCCTGTCTTGTTTCAAAGCCTTGGTATGGTGTCATTGCAGCTCAGGATTCCGAGTACATTGGCGGTGTTGTGTGTGCAGGTGTATGATGGCAAGGTGTGGCCACAGGTGGTGTGTGGTATGCCACACAAAGATGCGGAAGATGCAGGCCAAGCTCCGATGCCCGCTGTGCAACACAGAAGGAACAAAAGTCACCACGGTGTCGCTGGCTGCACCAGCAGCTCCTGAGAATGATGAGTTGGACAGTGCTGTGAAACAATTGAAGGATTCCTATGGCACAAAAATCGACAGCGTTGTTAATTGCATCAAGAACACAATAAGAGAGAAACCAGAAGACAAGGTGCGCTGGCAATCGCAAGGCAGTCATTGTGTGCAATGTTGAGCTTCAATCCCGACAGGGCAATTAATTGTGATGTGCTATGGAGGTTGTGGTCAGGCAGCACCTGGATTTTACATTGGGATTGCAGACAGGGCGATATGTGCAGATCCTAGTGTTCTCCACATGGATAGAAGTTCTGGATCTACTGTCTCACTCTCTGGCTGCGAACGGCATACAGTTCTGCTATGGCAAAACAGCGGCTAAACTGAAGGGCAGCTTGGACCTGTTCAAGTCCAAAACCGACAACCGTGTTTTGCTGCTGCTACTGAAGCGTGCTGGTGCTGGCCTGAACATCGTTGAAGCACAGCATGCGTTCCTGATGGAGCCTAGCACTGACCCTGCTGTGGAAGCTCAGGTGCGTCCGGTGTCGCCTGGTTGGCAGCACCCTGTACTGAACGCCATGTGCTGCGCACAGGGAAGTGTCTGTCAGATGTATGTGTTCATGGTACAAGAATGTTCTTGGAGGCTTGCAGGCAGTGGCGAGGATACACAGGATGAATCAGAAGAGCAAGACTCGAGTGGTGCGATTCATTGTGGATGGGACTGTGGAAGCTGCTCTACACACGCTCACCAGTTCCAGAGCAGCAGGCATGGACATGGTTGGTTCAGCAGCGAAGGGAGGCGTAGGGAAGACGAATGAACCGATGCTTACATTGTCTGACGTTGCATGCATGCTTTTCGATGCACAGCTAAGCCGAGCGTTCTCGTAGCATGTCATAGACACACCATTACTACGTGCGAAAGCAAGATTTGGTTATGTTTTGGGTTTGTAAAATTGGCTCCCAGTTGACGTCAAGTCCAGTGTAACTCATGAAAATGGGTCCATTTCTGTTTCCAACTAGTTTGTCGTCTTGACCATCATTTTGTTCAACCATTAGGAAGAGACCCTACCGTCATGTTGGTCACTGTCCGATGCTGGTGATGTGTTGGTTTTGTGTTTTGTTCTGCGTGATGCGCGCGCATTCTTGGGCTTGCTACTCATGCATCCCTAGGCTGTTGTGCGAAGCTACCGGGTCCCGGCACTTGTTGCACCTGCAGCCATGCGAAGTATATACAGAAGATACCGTCAGTCTCCCCGCCTGTGTCCATGTTACAAAGAGGCGTGGTGGGAGGACATGAAGGGAGCCAGGCAAAAGCTGCAGCAGTATGCTCAATACGGCCTACCAACCAGACACCAAGCCCGCGCAAGGCACGATGCATTGTAACCGAAACCAAAACATCCCCCATCACGGCCACACAATCATGCCCCATCACCACACAAGTACCAGCTGTGTACAGATCAGGAGCCCGAACCCTGCACTGTGGGTTCAAGCATGACACACCATTTACGGCTGACGTATGACATGCCGCACACAAACAATTTCAATACTGCATTATTGGATGCCCAAAAAAGGCTTTTGGAGAGTTCAGTATGTGGGTCCACCATAGCATTCACAGACAAGAACTGCGACAGACTGGCAGACTGTGCGTTCACCTCCAAGCATGCAGCTACGTGTCCCCCTATGCGCATACCCTGCCATGTAGAGGTCAGGATGTAGCAGCAGGTTCCTGAATGCTGTTCAATTTGCTCATGAGTTGGCCGACAAATCTGTTGAGCTTCGCACACTCCTCCTTCACGGCGGTCCTTTCGGCATCTAGTGCATCATCGATCTGGCTGATGTAGGATTCAAGGGCAGATGTACATGTCATTGTTTTCCTGAGGTCGGGCACAGCCAAGTTGTCAAAGAAACTCAATGTCTCCTGTCGGACAGCCTCTGCACAGGGAAAAATCTTCGTGCATAGCCGTATGCAATGCGCCAAATCAACGTGTATCTGCTGTTTAGCTCTGTCATCTGACGTGCCCATAGGCATGTTGCCCATGCCCAAGAGATATCATTGTGATAGATGCAACAGAGCGAAGTGGAAAGGCCCTCACCATCACAAATAGCGCACAGAAAGTCTTGACCAGCGTCTGTGTCTGTTTGCATTTTTGGGTCTGTCGGTGGACAGGGTCGATCAGGTTCAGCAGGAGCAGCTCCACCATTTGACTCTTCATCAAAGAGAGAAGCTGTATCGTTAACCAATGGTACAGTTCGCGTCATATTCGTGCCAGGACTATGTTGTGTGATGAAACCCTCTACAGTTCAAAGAATATGCAGCTGGATGTGGTGCTGTTGTGTTTGCCTGCATCGACAGTTTGCTCTATGCTAGTTTTTCGCACGTCCACGTGAGCATGCAGCAAGCAAGCCTTTGTACACACTGGGCCCGTTGATTTGGTCGTTTTGCTAGTGCCTTGAAATTTCACACATGGTTACAAGCCGCGGAGGCTATGACTCAGAGGCTCTGAGTGACTTTCGATCCACTAGTAGCCACTCGCGGACTTTTTAAGCTTTTCTGGTATGATCAGTCTCAATGCGCCATACATTTTGCAGCACGACAAAGTGTTCACACAGACTATTCTAAGCTACATATGCTTGCAATTGAGTCTCAGAAGTGTCCCAGTTGCCTCTTTTTACTATTGTATTGACACCGACCTTGGACTGCACCAAACCCTGCAAAGTAGGCCCCAACAAGCAAGCAGGGACTCACCTCACATTCGGAGGTTCCAAGGGACCATGATGAAAATGTCACCACGGAATGACATAACAATCCCTGCAGAAAAGGAGTTTGTAGCTACAGGATTTCATCAATTGGTCTTGGGATTGACCTTCAACTCAGCCGTGGGCCCAGTGAGCGGTCAAGTGCTTTTACCACGAGGTCCCGGGTTCGAACCCCGGTCCGGCCAGAGCCACCTCTCGTCTTTTCTTCGAGCTTCTGAGCCGGGTGCGTAAAGGGTCTCTAGTACCAACAAGGGTAAACCACCAGTGGCTTCCCCTTCAACGAAATGCATGAATTCTGTCACAGTGGCCCTGATCAGGGCCTGAGGCCAAAGCTCAAATTGAGTATGGCGTAGTTCCCGAACAATTTACTATTACATTTTTTAGTACGAGACTACTGAAAGTAGTCACCTTCTGAACCAGGCAGAAAACCTCTGCATGAATTGAAACCGCTATTTATATTGAACCTGTTTGTTTCTGGTGAGCACGCAGTGATCGCCACCAGTGCTCAGAACATGCATGTACGTTCCGTGTTGTCTGATTGTAGGAAACATATTTGCCTTTCAGGAAATCTCCAAGACGTGCAGTATGAAAGCTGTTGTGAATGCATGACATGGGGGGGCCTAGCCACATAGTGGCTAGGGTGGCACCATGCTCATAGTGTGTTTGATGTTGTTCCATTGGTCTTAGTACCTTATAGCGTCAGTGCTTCCAGCACTGAACTGAACTGTAAGTGTGTGTTCTCTACCTTCACACCGCCCCGAGTTGGGGCTGTTCCACTAATCATAATTGGTTATGGGTCCTTCGCGCATCCACTGCGCGAAATAATCTATCGTTATGTCATACGAGACGAGGGGTGGGGCCCGCTTTGGCCTGCCATCGTCTTCTGTCAACCCGCAGGATGACCCCTTGATGCATTCTCCAGTACTTGGGCTGGTGAACCAGCCCGCTCTTGACGAGTCCGATGAAGATGCTCCAGATGGCACTCCGGTGAGCCAATCTGCTGGCCGCGACTCTGTCCCGACCCTCCTCGGTCGCCCTCAAAAGCCTGGTGATTTACCACACCTCCTTCATGTTGCGCAAATCCAGCGCTGGGATACTTTCTCCCTTTCGAAGCAGGGCAAATGTGATTTTACTAGTGCCCATCGTTTAAAACAGTTCATTACTCATGTGCACTTGCAGCTGGCCATACGTCAGGCTAGTTTCCTTATGTTCTGGCGTGTGGATGGTGATAGGGATTTGCAAATGATTGTACAGCTCGCGCTTGTTGAAGCGATGCCTATGTCTAAAAAGTCGATGGTGGAGCGCCACACGTCGTTCTGTGACGCGTGGGCTGTGATACTCCACCAGTACTCCTTGTTGCGTAGGTCTGATGCAGTGCGTATCCAAAGTGAGCTTGTCAATATTGCTCAGAAATCCGCTGAGTCTGTGATCGCCTATGTTGATCGCGTAGAGAGTTTGTGGCAGGAGTTAGATGAAACTGACCTCACTGTGCCTGAGCCTTACGCCGTAGACCATGTCCGCCGTGGTCTGTCTCCAGATCAAGGTCCACTGTTTGCACTGCTTGCGTCAACTGCTGCTGATACCTTTGATGAAGTGCGTAGCATTGTTCTACGTAACAAAGATGCTCGGGTGTCTAGAAACGTAGTTGGTACTAGTGATGGGGCCGATGTGTTGTCGCAGCTGCAGCAGCTGCAATTGCAACATGCTCAGCTGCAAAGGCGTCTTGATAGTCAGACTAGTCATCATCAGACTAGTAATCATGGCTCTCGTCAGACCAATTCTAGTCCACGTCAGACGAATACTGGTCCACGTA